>CM035413.1:169517995-169710495 GCA_020310875.1 Ceratopteris richardii | reverse complement strand
TGCTATAGCAAAAAGTGAATTCAGAGATCAAGAGAAAGAGAGTCGGTCTCCTATGGATTGGGCAAGTTAGAAATGGGCACTTTGACCACTATCTGGTCGCATGAAAAGAAAGAGAGGGGGAGAGACAAAGAGAGAGAGAGAGAGAGAGAAGGAGAAGGGAAAGAGAGAGAGATAGAAAGAGATAATTTTAGCTATGTTGAGCTATAGCAAAGGTGATGACAGTATGAAGCAGGCGAGAGGGAAGTTTAGAAGTTCTTGATCCATACACAAAAAGTGGTTTGCCGAATTGATACAATAATTTTGATGCAAGGTGGTACATTCGGTTTGGTGCTAGTATGTATGTAGGTAGTCAGACAAACTTTGTGATAAGATTTTATAGAAACAATTATTTTTGAGTAAATGATACTACGGATGATTTTAATATCATTGTATTGTTCATAAGATGCCAAAATAATTTGAATTTGATGCGGTAGAGAGCAAGGTAGGTATAATGTGTGTTTATCTTCCATCGATTCCAAATACTAGTCAATCATTTGTTAGGTCAGTTTTTGAACCATGAAAGTTATGTTTCAACAATATGATCAACTTATTACATCTCATACATGACGAAATTGCTACCTATGCCACTTTCATGAGTGTTTGAATGAGAAAATGCTGCAGTGAGATTGAATCCTCTCTTTTATTCTAAGAGCAACATAGAATATGAAAACATGGAACGAGTGTACGTTGTCGAGGATATTCATAAACATGGAACGAGTGTATGTTGTTCACTATGGCAGATGAACATATCTTGAGTCTCTTTCATATGTGCTAATATGTGAGTTCAAGTGTACTTTGTTGTATAATCAACATGGTTATAATGTAATTATCATCTCTACATTCATATGTTCATGAGATAAAAGTCACAAAAGATCTTAATCTGAAAGTTTTCATAAAAAAGATACCAATATGAGAATCTCGTAAAAAATAGGAAAAGAAAGTAGCATTTAACGTAAATAAAAATACAAAAAGAAAAATATAATTAAAAGAAATAAAAATACAAAAAGTAAAAATATAATAAAATGCAAAACAAGAATAGAAAAATGTTCTAAAGTAAGGAATTGTCTTTACCCCTAAGTGTGTATTACTTACTTTCAAAATATAGTAATTGATTTTTTCCCCATGAACTTTCTTTGAGTCCCCCAAAGATTTGAAGTTAAGAGCAAAGTGAGAAGCGAAGGTGTTTTTTGGCCCTATAGGTGAGAAGACAGAAGGACAGTTTTCATATTTTGATCTACACTATAGCAGAGTATATATTGCTTTCAATCCACACTGTAGCAAAATTTTAGACGATCCTCACCTGTTTTCCAGCATCATTTTCTTATTTTGTATTAGGCTCTACCCACACACATTGTATATTTTTCATTTAGTTTGTATTTGTCCATCGCTATCCCCTTACATTGTATATGCCCATGGATGGCAACTCTAATGAGTACATGATTATTGAGGTTTTCAGTTTATCTTTGGTTTCCAGTGTGATGATGAGTAGTATGACTTCTTTCTCTTGCCCGGACCCACTTCTGATCCTAGGCCATCGATCCATTTCATCCACGATTTCTTGCTCCCTCTCCTGCGTGCTTCTTTGCTACCCCTAAAGTGCAAATGAGGCTTGACATACTATCCCTAGGGAATGCACCCAACATGTCAACATCGCATGCCCAGATAGGGATGATGTGACCCCCCCAGGGCCTGATCCGACCCTACCGTTCATTTTGTCCCTCACAATCCTCTTTCCTCCAATAGCTTTGAACCCGATGTGAAGCGAGGTGGTTGCCCTACTGATAACAGATCCTCAAGTCACCACCCACACCTTTAGTCGACTAAGAATTTACTTGTATTAAGGATTTTCAAAAAGTAAATGTAAAGATATTTTCATTGTATGAACCCATAAGATTAGCTTTAGATCAGAGTTCCAAGTATTTGTTTTTTCAAGTTCTGAGTATACTTGCATTGCTACATGCAAATAAAAAGAAAGATTGATTTCTCTACCTGAGTTTGATCACTCATATTCTGCATTTAGTCTAAACAATTCATTTTGAGCACTCTTTTCAATCATTGCTAAAATAAAAAATTACTACTATCATAGCTTAGATAAAAAACAAAACATTAAAAATATCATTAAAAATCATAAAAAGAAGAAAAATTAAAAAGCACATTATGTTTTGAAATTAAAAAGTAAAACAGAAATCAAGCTTAAAATTCAAAAATAAAAAGAAGTTAAGAGGGATCAAGTTTAAGAAAGAGGTCAATTCAAGTAACCAAGATCAAAAGAAGAGATAAATTGAGTGAAGTTCAAGTGAATTAAATCCAAGCAATCAAAGCTCAAGAAAGATAGTTAGAGTTGATTGAAGCAATAAAAGAAACTAGCCCAACATTTTCACACACTTAGAAACTAGAGGAAAAATCAACTTAGGTAGTTGATTTGAGACTAAACAAAGAGCTTTAGATTTTCCTTCACCTCTTGGCTCAAGACTCATTTAGTCTCTTCTCTCATCTCTACTTTGAGTTGAGAGAAATAATCGACCCACTTACCCTCCACATTGTCCTTCGCACTAGGATAAACCATAGGAAAGAGATGGAGGAAGTATTCAAAGAGTTAATGATAAAAAAACAAGGAGCTTGAGTTGTTCAAGCTATCTTAAGAGATGAGGGGAAGTTGAGTACTTGGAAGTATTTCAAGACCAAGATTAGATCCATGGATTACCCAAAGAGATGTCGACTTATGTCTTCACTCAGGTGGTCTTGGGGTTGATCTTAGCATCAATATTAGTACACATAGAGAAGACTTGGACAAATTATAGAAAGAAATTACATAAACTCTTATATCTAGAAGATTTTATTCAGCACAATAGAGAGGGTTTTCTGTGATCGATTCATTCCCCAAAACTCACTGCATCTTTGACACACCTACTAAATGACTTCCTGAGAAGGTATGCTCAACTTCCTGAGGCTTACCTAGACTCTCTAAAGCTTGACGTGGTGATTTCATTTCTCAAGATTTTAGGTCTTGAAGATAGGAATAAAGTTGAGAGAAGGATTGAGGAGGATGGGAAGAGATTTGGACTAACTGAAGATTGCGCAATGATTAGGAGATAAGTAGAGGCAATTGCTTAGACGAGGCAATGATCTTTTTCTTGAACATTTTTTATCTTTTCAATAGGTTCCTGGTTCTTTTCATTTACTTGAGTTGTTTCTTGCATTTTAAATAGCTTGGTTGGCCTCTTTCCCCCTCTCACTTCCTTTCTTTTTGCCTCTTCTTGAGAAGAAACCTGCTCCTCAAAGTGGAATTTCTCTTCAGTCTCTTTTGCCTTTTCCTCTTCATTCTTACTTTGTCTTCTAGTTACTCTTCTTTTTGGCTCAGCCTCATCTTGCATTTCATCTCTTCATCTCTTATCCTCAACATTAGCTATGTGTGAGTAGACAAAGAATTGATCCATAGGAGACTCCTAGGCAGTATTCTACATGATCGTGTCTTTGCCTCTTACTAGAGCTTCTATTGAGTAATTCTTTTACGATTGTGGCCTAACCTCTTCTTCATTTCCTTCTTCTAGTGGCTCTAACTAGGATGCTGATGTGATAGCATTCGTACTAGATAGATTCTCATATAGCTTCTCCATTCCTCCCTTTCCCCAATTTACAGCAAGAGAAAGTCGAGTCTCGAAGTCACAAAGCTTCTTATCTATGTCAATTACTAATTGATGTTCTTTAGCCTACTTCAACTCTTCACATGCGTGGGAAAAGTTTTCCTATGAATCACATCAAACACACCTCTTTGCTCCTTAGAATCCCCCAGTTCCTTGTCCTTCAAATGGCCCAATATTTATGTGATACACGGGCTAAACTAGTGGTGTATGGGTTTGTTGAGTAGTGGGCTACACTGGAGGCACAGCCTAGGGCATTGCATATCCTTGTATATTAGGCATTGGCATCTTATTTCTTTAGAATGGATATGTATAAGTAGTGCTTGGCTCTTGATAACCCATGGAGTATACCTTATTGTGTAAGCTAGTCATCTCTTTGGATAGAGAGGCTTGCATTGTCATAATATTTTCTATCTACTTTCTTAGGATCTCTAATTGTAGTTCCAATCGTGTGTGTGATGTGGATGCAACATTAGCTGAAGCTTGTGTTGTAGACACATTCACACCCACTAGAACAAGTGCCTCTCTTGGCTATAAGGGAGCAGTCCATACAGCTCTATCATAAAGCACAACCGAAAGAAGAAAGCTCATAAAGTTGTGCTAATTTTAGAGCTTGACAAGAACAATGATACAAATGAGATTTTAAATGACATTTTACTTAAAATTTAAGTAACCATGTCCTTCAAATTGTTCTTCTCAATTGCAAAACTTGAGTTCAAGGATAGCTTCATTAGACTGATCAAGACCAAGAGATTCCCATTACCTAAGGACATAGATATGGGAGAGGTGTCTGAAGGCACTCATGTTATGAATGAAGCGATTGCATCGCGTGACTCGTTTGATTACAAAGTTGATGAGAATGCAATATGTTAAGTGTATAGGGACTCTCTAGGATCTATTAGGCATGACAATGAGAAAAATAAAATATGAGAGTGATTATAATAAGAAATTCTAGGCAACAAGGACATGAGAAGTAAAAGTAAAATTAGGAAATAAACTGACATTCATATTCAGCTTTGGCCTTGATTGACTCAGGGTCATAGATAAATGTGATGTCAAAGAAGTTTTATGACAAGCTCAAATGGCCCATAGACAAGGAACATAGCTGGAGGATAAGGACTGCACATAATGGCTCTGAAGCTTTACTAGGAGAATGTGCTTTTGTACCTATGACAATTGGGGGAGTTTCTAAGGAATACAACTTCTTTGTACAGGATAACTATTCATAGGAGGCTATTCTTGGAACCATTCATAGGGAAAATATGTATAGAGACAAAGCAATGGATGATGGATCTGTTTATGCAAGAATTCGATCGAGATCCAGGCTGAACTCCTTACAAGTCATGATTGTTTGCCCAAATCTTGCAAGACATAGGAAGAATCTAAAAAAACACCCCATTTAATCTTACCATCATGAGTCCCATGATTGTGCACCAATGAGAGAGTATGGGGCTTATTTTGACCAAAATTTTTGTTAGCATCCACTGTTGAGAGAGACAATGGTGGGAAGCGGTTTAATGTCTCATAGGACTTTGTAAATTTATTTTCAAAGTTTTTTGATATATTCTTCTATGTTCAATTTACTTTATTTGAAAAAAGAAAACATTTCAAATAAGTTTAGAAAATTATATGAAAAACATTACAAAAACATAGGATTCATGTTTCCTAATGAAAAGATTGAAAATATAATTGAGTTGGAAAGTAGTTTGATTGTTCCGGAAAAACTTGAGAAGGCACTTCAAAGAAATGAAAAATCCAAAATCATCATGCTCATTTCTATTCAAGAATATGAATTGATTGTTGATTTTTTTCAAGATCATGAGGTGAATGTAAATACCAAAGTACAAGAGTGTTGATAAGAAAATAAAACCCATAGCTCAACCATTGCCAAGTGATAGTGATGAAAACTATCTAAGAGTCTCTGATGACCCTATGCTAAGAAGACAAAAGCTTATAGGGCATCACTTTACTAAGGAGACTCTTAAGTAATGAAAGTTTGGAGAGAGTTCATTTCTTAAAGAAAAAGAGAAAGAAAAGTTCATAGAAGTAATCAAGAGACAAGAGAAATCATTTGATCTTTTGCCACAAATTATAGGCTGTGTGGATCTGAAACAAACTCTACCCATGATCATCTTTACCACACCAAATATACCAAGGAATATTCAACCTATTCTAGTCCCAAAGGCTCACTTACCTGAGTTGATAACAGTGTTAAAAGAAAAGATATCCATGTGAATATTGGAACCATCTTCAGTGCCATATTTGAATAGGTGGTTCACACTGCCAAAGTAGAACGGGAAAATTCGTTTCATCTAAGATTTTCAATGTGTAAATAAATTCAAGACCAAAAATATACAAATAGAACCTACAGTAGATGAGTTTTCAAAAGCATTTTATAGGCATTCCATCTACTCCATGGGTGATCTGTATTCAAAGTATGATCAGTTTCAGTTGGCTATGGAGAGTAGAGATATCACTATGATGAAGACTCCATTGGGCCTTATACACATGTATAGTTTGCCACAGGGAGTGATGAATTTTGTAGCTCATATGATAAATGCCATGAATCTAGTCCTACATGACTTCATACCTTCAGTGACTATTCCTTTTTATTGATGATATTCCGATAAAAGGATCTGAGGAAAGAGTGAAAGATGAGACTTTAGATGCTTTTGATTGTAGGGAATTTGTTATCGACCATATCTTTGATGGTGAGAAAATGTTTGAGAGATTCATATAGATAGGGCTAACATTTTCTCTAGAGAAATTTGTTTTTTGGAGTCAACGAGGTTCTCATTGTAGGACATCTGTGCGGACATTATGGCCACAAGCCATAGCTACAGAAAGTTGAGTCCATTAGAAAAATTTTTGAGTTGTGTCGTAATGTCAATGAGGTAAGGAGGTTCTTGGGAGCCTGTGTCTTCTACATGATCTGGATTCCTTACTTTGCTCATGTTGCAAACCCTTTATATGATCTGCTAAGAAAGAGAAAGAAGTTTTTTTGTATAGAAAAATAGTCAAGATCCATGCACTCACTAGTAATGGAAGCCTTGATTCTGAAGCATGTTGATTATTTATGTCAAAAGCCTATCACTTTGACTATTGATACTAGTCCTATTGGTATAGGTTGATGATGAGGGGTAGAGATATGCAATTCAATTTGGTGCGAAGATATTACATGACACTCAAATAAGTATCCACATATTAAAAGAGAGTTATGGGGATTAGGCCTTTCCTCATCTATGTCTTTCTCAGGAAAATAACAGTTTCGCTTCCCCTCCATCTCTACTAAATATCTAATATCTCTGTTGCGAGGTGCAGGTCAAGTTATGCACATATTTACAGTTGCCTCATGAAGACTTTTGGGGTAAGCCTCGAGCTCCCCCAAGCTCAAGGATAAACTCGGCTCCCATGGCCTTTGCTTGGCGCTACCGCTCGAGTCATGACACCCCCTCTTATACTTCTTCCTTGTGCAAATCTAAGGCATTGGCCCCTTGATGTGTGTGACCATAGCATCACCCAATGCTTCTTTTGTTAGTACGTGGGTATACTCTATTGATATCATTCATGACTAGTTGTTCTTTGCCCGAACTTTTCTGTGTGTTATGTTTCAAATGCATGATTCATGCTTACTTCATGCAAAATGATAATGTTTTTGGGGGTGTGGTTATTGATCATTTATTTCTCTTCATGCCGAGCTTTCGACAAAATCTATATTTTGCTCACTCTCAACTTATGACTGCTTGTCCATATCACCTAGGGATATGGGGAATTAGCACAAATGCCAACTTGGTATACTGTTGGACATGAGATGTGATTGGTTAATCTTCCATTTGGCACTCATTTCTAATAAGTGAAATCAAAATGATAGGGTAAATGCAATTTTTTCACTTTGTGATGTGTATCTCAATATATAGGACGATGAAGTGACAGTGTTGGGATCTTCATGTTGGTAATTTGAAGTCTTTAGACTCCTCGATGGCAAGGCTCTATGATGATTGTCTCGTTCAATGGACTCTCTTTGTAGTTGCACAAAGAGGATATTGTTGGTCATCACTTACAAAATCCATTGATCTTTTTAAAATATGCCAAGGCTTCTAATCTATTGAGAATTTGTGACTACTTAGTTCAGTAGAATAAGTTTGAACCATTAACACCGTTGATGTTCATTTTTTGTTAGAAATGATGCGGTCCTATTTTTCTAAGAAGATGCCCTCTTCAAATGCATTTGTTTCATGATTAAGAAAACCCCTTGACTTTTATGATTGACATGGTTAAGTGGATGATTGATGGTAATCATGTCATTGTGTTTTTGCTTGCAAACATAACTACAGGATTTGTTGGTGCCTAGATCTCTTGTCTTTGTTCAATCGGTTTGTATTGGATTGTTAACACTATTTGCCCTTTCCTAACATCAATCTTTCTTTGGTTAAGCCTCATTGCAACAACTATTTGAAGATGATCTGAATGAGCCATGTTTGGATGGATCTGACTATTTGCGTCATACTCATATGGTCAGTTAGGTAACATAGAAGTATGGCTTGGTGAAGGGTTGGTGCAACTGACTATGCAGGGTTGGTTTGAAAGATTAAAGAGCTTTTGGGGTTACTGAATTCTTATGTGCTGATCTTTAAATGAGAAGCTTATCTTCAATTGCTAATTGTGTACTCACTTCCTCTTGACTCTGAGTGTTACAGGTTTGAAAGAAAGAGGATGGTGCTTCCTGGTCTTGTGAAGATTCTATTGCATGCTTGTCATAATCATTGGAAATGGATACATTGCTTATATGTTTGTGTGGTACAAAGGTCACAATGGTATGAATGTTGCTTGATGTTCTGTATCCATTGACCCACTAACAAGAATCAGGTACAATACTACACAACTCTTGCTACATGCTAATTTTGATTCTACTCTTTATTAAAGAAAATGGCTGTTTCTAGTAAAATTCCTAGGTTGGGTGCAAAATGTTCTTCATGATGTGAGCACATATTCTTTAAAGGATATTTGCAAGGGGTTGAAATTTAGACCTGAACTAAATTAAGTGTGAAGTCATGGAATGATTGATTGTTTTTTGCTAGGGAAGTAACTCTAGTTTCACAATGCTCATTTAAGGCTTATTTTTTCATAATGCATTACAGGCCAACACACTTAGAACATCAGCATTGATCCTTCTTACCTCCTATAGATGATTTGAAACTCTGCTTTGCAAGAATAACTTTGGATATGCTATTTTGAATTGCATGAATGCTTGTAGAATGATAGGAGTCATAATGTTGCACTATTGTATAATCATTTTGTGAACACATAATACTCATGCTAAATCTTGCTGATACGAGCAGAGTATGAATGATGGTAGGAACATAAGTTAATCTTGTAACCACATTCATCTCATGCTATGCAATACAATATGTCACACACTCACTTGGAAATAAAAGATTTTGTCAACACTAGGATATGTGAGATAGGCACCATTAATCCTTATTGGGCTCTTTGCTTTTTTGGGCCATCATTTTTTGGATCGCAGAGATAAGAAGATTTTTCGAAGCTCTTCTCTCTAGAAGAGCAAGTCTTAAGTGAAAGATGTTCCCTGGAAGTGGAAACTAAAAATGGAGTTATCATTTTGTGGTTGCTTCTTTTCAAAATTCAGTCTACTTGTTGTGTATGTTTAAATTTCAGGTATTGGAGCTTCTAGAGAAGGCACATTGGATGGAGGCTGGGCTCAGTGCCCCCCATGGGGATTATATCGCTTAGCATTGCAGGCCTGAAGACTTGAAGACTCACACTTGCACCAGTTCAACAATGAATGTTTCTCCTATCTTAGCTTTGTCAAGGACAACAAAGTATAGGAGGAGGAGAGTGTTGTTATAAGGGTTGCCCACAATTTCTCTCATGCAATGGCACCCTTTGGCCCTCATAAAAATACCCTTTTTTGTATTTAGGATATGTCCATATGAACTCTCCTAAACCCCCTTTTTTTATATTTCCTTTAGGCTATGGTATTGAAGCCTTCTCAATGAAGCCCTTTTTGCACACATCCAAATTCCCATGTAGAAGAATTCCCATGCCTATATTTATCTCGAAGAGGGTGGTTAGAAGGAATATTTGCAAAGATCTAGAGAGATATGAGCACATGTTCCCTTTTTGACTTTTCAAAAGGAACACATGGGGAACTGTGCTTAGCCTATATATAGAGGCTCATTTTTGTAAAGAGGGGAGCTTTTTGGTCGATGTGCTCTCATGTATATATCCTTTGAATGGAAGAACCCTCTTTTCTCTTAAGGCTTTGTGCATATGTGTATTTAGTCTTAGAGTGTGAGAGAGTGAGGTGTGTGTGCATGCTAGCATTTCCTATGTGCGTAAGTAGAGTGTTGCAACCTTCTTGTATTTTACATATGTGACTAGGATCCTCGACTCCCATCTCTCCATGTTTCCAAGCATGTGGCATAGCTACGAGCTGATGGCCAATGGCTTGAACATGATGGAGGTTGGGGTGGATGAAAGGAGAGTCATTCTTGAGCCTTCCTTCTTGCTTCCATGCAAGGTGGTGTGGGTCTAGGCTCCCCTAGGACATACTACAACAACACTCACTCTCAAGGAGAAGCACACACACACAAATTGAGGCAAGGAAGAATCATTCTTCTTCTTCTTCTTCTTCTTCTTCTTCTTATTCTTCTATTACATAAAAAGGAATGTACAAGAATGACTTAAAAACAAGAATACAACAAGTGCAATATATAAAGATCAGTACATACGAAAAAACCTAATGTCCGCAAATAATTGAGCTAGCAAGGAACAAATGTGCCATCACTCTCGATAGATAAATCTAATAAAGCTCAATGAAGTATCCCTGACATATACGGGCGTGACCACTATACATGTTAGAGAAACAAAAAACTGGTACGTGTCATCCTGGATCATCACATGTTGAGCTTGATATCTCAACAGAAGCAACCAACTATGGCCTTATCTTCCACAGAAGTAGAATATAGAGGTTTGATAAATGCAACTCAGGAAGCTATGTGGCTTAAGCAATTATCCAGACTTGGAGATACATTTCTATACTCCAATCATATTTGGAGATAACACTAGTTCACTTCACTTGGCTGCTAATCTTGTGTACCATGCCAGGACTAAGCACATTGAAGTGCACTATCATTATGTTAGGGAAAAACTACTTAGCAAGGATATTCAATTATCCTATGTATCAACTCATTTGCAATGTGCAGATTTACTCACCAAAGCATTTGATGGAACAAAGTTGAACATGTTCAAACTGATGATTGGGCTGTAAGAGATCAAGGAACAATGAAGATCAAGCATGTTAGGCTTGAGGGGGAGCTGTTGGTGCAATTAAAGCCCAAGCCTACACACTTGATCACTTCACATAAGCTTGATGTATTAACATATCATTTGGAAGTACTCATATGTACAACCTCTTATAACTTTGAGTTATAATTACTCAATGTAAAAGTGTAATAAACCCACGAGGAGTTAGGAAGCATATAATCTCATATCTTTTGGTAGTTGAGTAAAGAGAGAATCAATCCTATACTTTAGGATTACTTTTAGGTGGAGATATGAATTCAAATTCAAATCCTTGGCTCCAACAAAAGCTATAAAAGAGGTCATGAAAATCCCGTGTGTATCGCAAGAGGTTCAAAGATCATATTTATGTATTTTCCTTAAGAAGAGGAGCTCACCTCATAGCTTAATCTCTCCACACTCATTGAGCAATGACTTATTGCCAATGACATTGTAATCTTAAATGATTTAATCCATACATGTTCATTACTTCCTACTCTCATATCTTTGTCACACTTTATCAAAATAGTGAATTTGTCTGAGCTAGTTCCCATTGTATAATGCATCATTTTGTGTTATTTAAAGCATGACATCTTCAGCATACTGTCTACTTTAATCCCCCAAAGTTTCATTGATAATGATCCACTCGATTATCAGATATTAATCAAACATTGCTCACTGGTCTATGACTGTCAAGGCCCATAAAAGTTGGGATGGATGCTTGATTTGCTAAACATATTTCTCTACATATAGTTTATCATTTTAGATGATTTCACTCATGATTGGTAGCTTGTTAAGCTAATTGAAGTTCCCCAAATGGACTTTTCTTAATTGCTTTTGTACTTAGAGAATTGTGCAAAACTCTATGTAGGTGTCTCTACAAAAAATAACAAGTTTTGTACATTGGATCATATGCTTACCTATCTGTTTTGATCCTATCATTTGTGCATCATCTTCAAAGCAACATATGTGATCATTTATGCTCATTAGCTAGCTAAAAAGGCCCACAACAGTCTCCAGCCATCACTTCTGATAGGTGGGAAGCAGGTTTTAGCTACACCAACTCATCTCTTGTGATTATCCACCATCTCCTCCAACAGAACCTCTTCCTAACATAATGATAATGCACCTCAATGTGCTTAGTGCAAGCATGGAACATAGGGTTCATCCCAACTACCAATGCGCTCTGACAGTCAGTGAAGATGGTTGTGGCAAAAGACTGACCAACACCCAAATCAGCCATACGGCATCAAAGCCACACACCCAATAGTTCCTGTGAAAGTTGCCCTATACTTAGCCTAACAACTCGAAGTGGCCATAGTAGGCTGCTTCTTGCTCAACCAAGATATACATGAGCTACGAAGCATGAAGCAAAAGCCACTAGTGGACACACGAGTGTCATAGAAACCAACCTAATCAGCATTAGAAAAAGCATGTAAATCTGGCATTAGTGATCCCCCTTAGGGATAAAACAATCCAAGTAGCCCAGTACCACTCAAGTAGCAAAAGGTGTGCTTAAGTGTCTCCCAATGCTTGACACCTGGCAATGCATAAATCTGCTCATCTGTGAGACAGTAAATTGAATATCTGGCCGAGTAATGCATAATTAAATCAAGCATCCAACAGCCTACTAATAGAGAAAAACATTAAATGCATCTCAAGCATCATGAAGAATCAATCGTAAACCTGTCTCCATAGGAGTGGCAATAGGTTTGGAGTCTTCAAGGCCAAAACATTGCAATAATGTGTCAATATATTTCGTTTGACACAAAGCTATTTCACCATCAACTTGCATAAACTGAATGCCCAAATAATGATGAAAATGCCCCAAATTAGATATCTTAAATGAGGCATGCAAATCAGTCTTAAAATCAGCAATATGCTTCTCATGTGGACCAGTGAGCAACATGTCATCAACATACAAAACAATGATCAAAAGCACATCATTATGATGCTTAACATATAAGGTGCTCTCTCTTAGACTTTTCTCAAAGCAATGTGCAATTAGGTAGAAATGAATCTTTTCACACCAAGCATGTGGTGCTTGCTTTAAACCATATAATGACTTCTTTAACTTGCACACCTGGTTTTCATATCCTTTCTACACAAAGCCACAAGGCTAAAAAACATACAATTCTTCATGCAAGTCACCATTCACAAATCTAGTTTTTTTTTGTGCATTTTACCCAAGCCTACATGCTTTATATGCTTGATATTATGATCATTTGTAACTCACATGTGTAGTCATGTGAACACCTCTTGTAAAAGAGTACATTTTATCTCTTATAATTGTGAAAAAGAAATAGGAAAAGAATGGCTTACCTCATCCATGATGTAAAAAGTAGACTTGTGGCTCTAACTACCTAAAACCATAAATTAGTGAGCTGAGGGAATAATTCCTAACTTTGGGGATCATTTTTAGGTGGAGCCATTCGAATTCGCATTCAGAACTCCCTCCAATAATAGCTATAAAAAGAGCAAGAAGGAAGAGGCGAATAGCAAGCCTTGTACGTGACCACTTCATGTCATTTTGTAGAGATTGAAGAGCTTACTCCATAGCTCTATCATTCTACTCCCATTGTGCAAATATTCATTGCCAATGTGGTTGTAATCATACGTGAATTTATACATTCATCATTCTCTACTTCTCTGTTTTGTTCTCTACTATACTCACTTAGATCAGTCACTTCAAAAGCTCCTAACTCGCGCTATACGGATCCATTTTCAGTGTTTTCACGTGTGTTGGATATCTCTCAAAGTGTACTTTTTTCATATAAATTTTCATGTTCATTGAATTTGTACTCTAGGAGCAATCACTATTTTATTGCTCATTGGTCTATCTCTATAGAGCCCCGAGATTTTGTTCCAAATTTTGTTAAACGTTGTTCTCAGTCCTTAGTTGATCATTTGAAGTGTTTTAACTTAGAATAGCAAGATTGCTAAGTATATCTGATATTCCCAAAAGGAATTTATCTAATTACCACCAGGTTGAAAGCATTGTGCATTTTTTTGGGCAGGTGTATGTATAAAAATAACAAGTTTTGGGAGCTAGTCATCTTGCAACTAGTCTGTCTTGAGTTAAACTTTTGAGATACATGTTCGAAAGTACTTGGCTGATAAATGGTGGATTTAGCAAGCTCAAAGGGTCTTATAATCAACTTTGAAGTCTCAATTGGCTGGTGTGAAGCTAGTTGTACCAGCACCAACTCATCGTTGGATTGCATCCACCATGTCTCTAACAGTGGTATTAGCGCATAGTCAAGCAACATGGGAGATGGATTTCCATCAACAATTGACAAATTGGATCAAAACAACTACCTAGCATGGTCTCTAAGGATGGAGGCTTAACTTCAAGGAAGGAATCTATATGGATTCATATCTGGAGATGAAGCAATGCCAACCATGAGGAACAAAGGGCAACCATCACATGAACAAGTGGAAGGACTTTCAAATTGGTGTTCGAAGGATGCACTTGCAAGGTCCTATATTCTAAACTCAATCTCTTATTTTCTTTTATCTCATGTCAAGGGATGCAAGACATTAAGAGAGACCTAGAATGCACTTGCTTCTTTCTTCTCTTCCAACACTCGAGCAAGGAAGAACCAATTGTGGATGGAGTTCACAACAATGAAGAAAAGCCCGAAGCAAAGTGTGACTGATTATGTCACAAAGATGAAGGAGATTTCCGACCAACTTGGAAGCATTAGAGAGGTAATTGAAGAGGATCAAATCATTAGACAAATCATAAATGGAATTAAAGCGGATGACAAGTGGGAGTCATTCACAACAGCCATGGATTTATACATGGATATGCATGTACCCGACCTCAACACAATTATGGGCCAACTCTTCACTCATGAAGCAAAGATTAGCAAAGGTGGTGAGTCCTCAAGAGGTAATGAAACTTTTGCCTTATATTCTGATAAAGATAAGGTCAAGGACAAGTCAAAAAATAGGAAGAATGAAGATGAAGGTAGCTCTTTCCAAGCAAACTTTGCAGGTAGAGGAAGAGCTAGAGGAAGAGGTAGAGGTGGAAAGCAAGGTAGGGGGAGATTCCAATCATCTCAACCTTGCAATATATGTGGCTTATCTAATCATACTACTGAAGAATGTTTCAGGAACCCGAGGAATTCAAGAGGAAGAGGATTCAATAGCAGTGGCTATGGATCAATTAGAGGCAGATACAATGGAGGCTACAACAACAACACTTGCAACAACAACTATCAAAGTGGCCATAGAGGAAGAAGAGACTACAATAACTATGCAGAGGACCAAATTCAAGAAGATTCATTATTGATTATGAATCTATCAGTGAAGAAGGGTAAGGATGATGATCACATATTTCACATTGATTCGGGATGCTCAAATCGTGTAGCAGGAAATGTGGTGTTACTTTCTAATTTGGAAGATCCTCATAACAAGCATGAAGTGTAGACAGGAGATGACACAAAGGACTCAATGGAGAAGATAGGTAATGTGAAGACATCAGATGGGAATATGAACCTCTTAAGCAACGTCTTGTATGTCCCTAAGATTACCAAAAATTTAATAAGTGTTGGATAGATTGTTGAAAAAGGATTGCAGGTTAGATTCAACCGATTTGGAGCATATGTTGAAGACCCAAGGAAAGGTTTTAGAAGGATTTCCAAAAGAGAAAAGATAGGAAGGCTTTTCACTTTTGAAGTGGAAGATACAAAGAACGTACTTGATATGATAGGTATCTTTTAGTCTTGGGCTCATGAGTTGGAGTGAAACTCCATCCGAATGGAAAACTGAAACTTCATAGATAAAGATGAAGTATAGGATTGTCAAGAATATGACCATGAAACACTTCAAAATATGAAGTAACTAAGAAAGTTTGAAGATCATGAAGTGAAATCACTTTCTAGACCTTCATAAATATTTTTAGTAAGACTATTGTGGTCTCTTTAATGATTTTGTAGTTCTTTATAAAAAATGCTACATGGATCTATGGAAAGTGAACTTGGAAAGATCCTTTAAAGAAAGGTAAGGTCGATTGAGTCAATCTAGGATAAAACACTTAGTTGACAAATACAACTAAGTGAGTCAATATCTTTTATAATAAAGATGTATCAAGAGATATTGAGAAAAATTGGCTTAGTTATCTAGATAATTGGAGTAAGAATAAGTTAGTCTAAGACATCTTGCTGAAAGTACAATGAGGTAATCAATCTCCTAAAGTAAGAGATTTATACTAGACTTGGTATTCCAATCTATAGGAGTCTCAAGCGATTGAAAAGGAGTAATTTCTTAATTAAAGATATTTGAAGCATCATAGCTTGAGAGTAAATTTGAACATCATCGAAATTCAATGGCTCGAGACACGGATGTTTTATACCACTAGAGTTTGGTAGATGGATGATGGTTTAACCTTACCCAAAGGATCTTCTTTAGAATTTAGATTCAATTTCATAAAGATAGAAACAATGCTTCAAACCATTAGCTAGATTACATCCTTAAATTTTTTTAGTCTCATCTAATTTGACTCAAATCATTTTAATGTTTGAAAAGTTGAACCGGTTACATCGCTTTTGGTTCTTCCTTCTTGCTTTCCCAAACCTTGGATTTGACTTGGAAGGAATCTTCAAAGTCACTCCTAGATCAGGTTTAGCTAGATGGAATGGATAACCAAATTAGACATCAAACGATGGACGTTTTGTATATAACCCCTTCAATTTTAGAACACACTTAAGTTTAAGAGAATTAATTCATCCATTAATATTTCTTTAATGTCAATGGATGAAGAATCTAAAAATTTCTCTTAAAAGAGTTTGGAGTAGAACTCTTATAGATTCTAACAGTTCCAAACGTCAAGTCTTTTGAGAATCATCCTAAACTTGGAAATGAGTCACTTCTTTCCTACATTCTACCTTGACTCTAAAAGCCCAATATGACATAATAGTCCACTATTTGGAAAAACGGATTAGTAGATGTTGGTTAAGAAGGAGAACATAATGAGAAACATCTTCGTTAGATGTTTTGGTCAACCTCAACTTAAGGAGACTTCTCAAAGTCTTAAAACTAGAGAGTGATCCACCTACTTGGTGGGTCCATGAACAACAAGTAGTGCATAAAAAAAATGGACACGCTTAGCAAATCAGCTATAGAGTCTTAGAGTCCACCTACCTCATTTGTTATGCTATGGATGCACAGTTTGCACATAGCAAAACATTGAATTAGCCAGGGATGTTTTTAATCCACCCTTATCATTATGTCCATACTTAGCACCTGATTAGTATTTCATATGCAAAGTTAAGTGATATTAGAATGATTTGGGTAGGGATTAGCCCACAAGTGGATTCCCTTCCTTTTAGATCCAGTATGGGATAGAATCCCCTTCTGACTAAGAAGCGAATTAGAGAGATGAAAACCATGATCTATGGGAATGATCATGGGGCACGAGGGAATACTCCACATATTATACCTACAAACATTTTTGAGGACAAAAATGTTAAAGGGGGGAAGAATGTTGTATAACTATGGGCCAAAGTGGCCAAAGACACGGGTTTTCAGGGTCCAAAACCACCTGGAGAACACTTGGAGTTTATTGGGAAACCCTTGGGAAAGTATCTCCAAGAGTATGGTTTGAACCCTTGAGTTATTTTGATTTATTTACTCCCAATTGAAGGTTTTTGACCCTTGGGATTGATATTTTCTAAGGGTATGGTATTTAACCCTTAGGGAGGCATAGTGAGCCTTGAGACTTGTACGTACAAGCTTGAGAGAAGTCCTTTTAGAATCCATGTGAGAGCTGTTAGATATGCTCAATACTCCACCCTCATGTGACCACAAATGATCCATGGTGCTCTAAGTTGTAAGGCCCGCATTACGAGGAGAAGCCATTATGAGAGCCCGGACATTTTTGGAACCCTAACTTTCAAGTTAGATGAGGTCTATGTGTGATCCTTGATGGTTGTAGATGATCTTTGTGAGTCTAGCCATTAGGTTAGGTAGGGCATAAACTTCCACGCCATTGGGTTGCCATTTAAGGTGAAAATAAAGGCCCTGTGGTGTTACCCTTGTGAGTGTTGCATAGTTCAAACTTCCAACCAAGCTTTGATAGCTTGTGATGTCTTCAATTGGCTCTCCTTCATAAGCACTAAGATTATGATTTTGCTCCATAGGTGTACCTGCACACTTGACATTTTCCATCTTGAACTTGATGAGCATGTCATGCACATACTTCCTTTGTGTTACGTATATACCTGAATCTGTGTAGATCAACTCCAATCCAAGAAAATAAGTGAGTGGTCCGAGGTCACTTATTTTGAACTCCTCCTTCATTTGAGTCTTTACCTATTTGATTCCTTCAAGATCATTGCTTGTGATAATAATATCATCAACATACACACATAAATAGATCACTTCAGATCCATTCCTCTTTATGAACAAAGAGGTATCCGCCTTGCTAGCTTTGAATCCTTGGTCCTATAAATAAGTCACCAATCTGAAATTCCAAGCTCTTGGAGCTTGCTTCAATCCATACAAGGATTTCTTTAATTTGCATACATAGTTGGGATGACGTACATCCTCATATCCAAGAGGTTTTGCCATATACACTTCCTCAAAAATCCATCCATTCAAGAAAGCATTCTTTACATCAACTTGATAGAGCTTCCAATTTCTAGATGCAGCAAGACTAATGAGAACCCTAATTGTAGGCATTTTTGCAACAGGAGAGAAAGTCTCCTCATAATCAATACCATGGGTTTGAGCAAACCCTTTAGCAACTAACCTTGCTTTGTGTCTATTTATACTTCCATCTGGATTCCTCTTGATTTTGTATATCCATCGAGATCCAATTAGCTTCATAGATGGCTTGTTAGGTACAAGCTCCCAAGTGTCATTTTCCTTCAAGGCTTCCATTTCTTCATCCATTGCATCTCTCTAAGCTTTCTTTCTTTGTGCTTCTTTGAATGTGGTAGGTTCTTCATTGGTTGAATCCTTTGCAATGTAGACTGAGTGCTTGGTGACCAAAGAAGTATCGTAACCAAACCTCTTTAGTTTTTCTTCTCCCTTGAAGACCTTCTAAGTGGTTGATGTGAGCTCTTGGGTCCATATGTAACATCCTGCATCTTTGCTTTACCTTTGCTCTTCCATAGCTTTAGTCTTTCCAAGTCTTCTAGGTCAATCTCCAAATCACTTTCTTCCATTTGCTTTGGCTCCTTTGGTTGAAATGATGGAAAATATTCATCCAAGTCATAAGGCAGCTTCATTTTCCTATCATCATCAAACCATGATTTTTTCTCATCAAAACTTACATCTCTACTCACAGAAAATCCTTTATTGGTTGGATTGTACAATCTATATCCGTTTTGGTTTTGATCATAACCAATAAATATGCACTTCTCTGCCTTGGGATCCAATTTCCCTCTTACTTGAGAAGGAATGTGAGCATAGGCTAAGCATCCAAAGATTTTACAATGCTCTAGACTAGATCTTCTTCCATTCCATACGTCATATGGAGTAGCTCCATCTAGTGACTTAGATGGAAGTCTATTTATGAGATATGTGGTTGTAGACACAACCTCTGCCCATAGGTAGTTTGGCAATCCCTTTTCATTGAGCATGGACCTTGCAGCTTCAACAATAGCTCTATTTCTCCTGTTTGTTACACCATTGTGTTCGGGTGTATACCTTGTAGTGAATTCCCTTTTAATGCCTCTTTCATGCAAGAAGGCATCAAATTCAGAAGAGAAGTATTCTCCTCCACCATCTCATCTGAGTCTTTTCAAAGTCCTACCTGTTTGGTTTTCAACAAGAGCAATATACTTCTTAAAGCAATTAAACACTTCATCCTTGTGCTTCATGAAAAACAGAATGGTCCACCTGCTACAATCATCTATGAAAGACATAATATCTTGAGCTTGATATAGATGGATCCTTACTTGGACCCCACACATCCATGTGCACTAGATCCAAAGGATTTTGATACACATATTCCTTCTTATTGAAAGGTTGTCTATGAGCCTTGCCGAGTTGACAAGCTTCACACTTATAAATCATGTGTTGTCTTGTGATATTAGGCAAACCAAGTACACTTTGGTCCCTGCAAATTTGTTTGAGCATCATTTCACCAATGTGAGCAAGCCTTTTGTGCCATATCTCCAACTCTGTGAGAGTTTGAGATCCATAGCGTTTGATGTCCCATACCATCATTCCTACATTAATGTGAATATAAAGTATAGTGTCCCATACCACCATACTTTATACCCGACACTGATATGTGGATGATATTGATCTTAAAGTCTAGAAGCTTAATCTAATCTTTACTCAAATTCTTCTTGCTAGCATGTGAAGACAAGGAATTACTTCTATCTCTTCTATTTTACTTAGAATTTTAGGGCTTCCAACTCAAGGTCACTATATGATATTAATTATCTAGACTTAAATTGGAAAACCCTTTGACGGAATAAAAATCCATAGTGATGGAATAAATAGCCATCTTGATGGAATTATCACCAATCCTTTATTTCTAATGTTTAGGTATGATTCCAAGTTCCTTGGATCCAAGATTTACTTAGTTTTTGCTCAACTAACTTTTAGTGACAAGAGATTATTCTTGCCTTTTAGATTCCTTTCTTTATTGGAAGCTTTCAAAAAGCTACCTGAGGGTTTTCTAGGAATCTCATTTATTACTTAAGTATAAGCATCTTCTAATGCTTTTGGATTTCTCTTGAAATCCCTTTAAGAATAGGTGAATACAAGTTTCACCTTCCCTAGACTTAAGTATCATTTATCAAATTTGCAGACCGCGTACTTTCTATATTCTCTCCTTTTTACTTCCTAGAGAAGTATAAGATTTGGCATGCTTTATTCGAGCTCGTGGTTTAAAACCACCTTTTTTCAAAATCCTTTTTGATATTATTGGGATCCCAATGTTAGATTTAGCATGCCATGAAGTTGCTTTCTGAGCAACTCATTGTTTGCCAAACATCTTATATATAAAAATATGTTCTTTTATCCGATCATCTATATTCTAAGTTTCTATTTATGTAATTAATTGTACCAATTCTTGATAAGTTTTGGTACTTTCTTCCCCCCTTTGAAGAGTTTTTGTCCTCAAAAAATGTGAAATCTATGGCTTCATTCACAACATGGGAGTCAATACTATGACTCCTCCCAATATTGGACTGTTCAAGCAATATTATAATTGTGTAGAACCTCAAGATTTGCTAGAAAGGAATTATGGTTTTGGTATCTTTTAGAACATGTTCTAGAGGTAGCTCAGAGACCACCTGTCCTAACTTGCTCATGAACTTCCTCTTGACTTTATGGGAATGCTCGTGAGCTCTCATCTTTCACAACAATGTAATTTTCATTCCTATTTCTGTTAGGAGAGGTGACTTTAATTTTCAATCCTAATCAAAGTATAAGAGTTTTGAAGGTACTATGATATAAAATATTTCCATTTCATCATTGTACTTGACGTTGTACTTGAAGGGCTTTAAGTTCGTTCCATTAGTAACCATTGCATCTCTTCAAGAAGCCTTACTTGGTTTTCTTCTTGATTTGCAAAAAAATCTTCAGTGAATGAAGCCCTAAACTAACTATGAAGTTCTTCTAAGAGGAGGGAGTTTTCAAATTTTCATGATGGCTTGAATACTTTTCACCATTCTTGTTGGTGAATGCAAGCTTTTTTCATAATTGGTAGAGTGTCATCCTGTTTAGGATATGTCATGAAGAACTCTTTTAGAACCTTTTTCAATTAACTATCTCTAAGTATTTCTTAAACTTAGAGTAGTATTATAGGTTTTATGAAGTAGTGTAAGAATGTGCCCCCAAAAAAAAACTTTCTATAGATAACATCTATGTCGTTGATGACATTTGATGTATTCGGGTGCCATCTTCTCAAGATATCTCATCAGAAGCTTGTTTTGGAACCATCTCTAAGTATCTATTATACTTAGAGTTAGAATTGAAAATGCTAGGTTCTTCAATAGTTGTGTATACATGATATTTGGATTTTGTCAAAAGAAATACTTTGCCTTGCTGATCAAGTATGCCATGGGTTTTATGGAATTTAAAATTCCGTAAGAGGGACTTTTAACCTTAATTCATTCTATTAAGGTAGAGTTTATTTAACTTAATTCAAGAAAATAGCAATTTATTGGGGTAGTACACCACCCTTATTCCTATGTTCTTTCAAAGCTGAATTGTACTTAATGAACTTACACTTTCTCTTATCCCAAGAAACCATGCAGTCCATTTCATATGTATACATACTATATGTCAACAATGTTCACATCTTCATGGGAAGAGGTGTAGCATGCATAAGGTTCAAAACCGAACCCCTCTTTAGAGCATGCAAAGTTCCAATTTGGAACTTTTTTCATTTAGGAGATGGTGCAAATTCCAATTCATTTAGCCAAAATGTATTGAATGCAATCATCCTAACCACAACCATGTTTATGCACAATCCAATCTTTCATTTCTTAAAGCATACACATGAATTTGATGCATAAATCCAACCTTTCCATGACTAAATATATATGCATTCATTTCCCAAATTCATTTCCATGAATTTCATGTACTATGGTTTTACAAAGAAAAGAAATTGGCATAAAACTTATCTTAAAATTATGCTTCGTCCATCCCTTGACTTTGTTTAAGTGCATCGATGGTGAAGAAGTTGGCGTGAGCCATTCCACCTCTCCCATTGTTAAAGTCCTTCTTGGGTAGTTGAATACTTACTTGTGTGCACATTAGGTGCCTCAATATAATTTCATACAAATCCACATACTATTGTGCATCTAAAATTGTTTCTCATGACTAGAAATCCTTGGAGGTGAACTTGTGCATTCGAATTATCCTTTGGGTAACAAGAAAATGCACATCCAATGGTTCTTTTCCTTGCAATAATGTATGTAAGTGCTTAGAACTCTCTATTACTTTTCCATGATTATGTGTTTGCCTTTCATTACCTTATCCTCCTATGTGCACTTCACATAAAAATTTAAACTCCTAAAAATATCAAAATTGAAGCTTTTATTCATGCTTCATGCTTCAGTGATGAGTTAATGCAAAAGTAAGGAAAGATTTGGCAAACATGTAGTAAAATCAAACATAGCTGAAGAGTACCTATCTTTTAGGTTAAGCTTCATTCTTTATTTTCTGAAGAAAAAATTAATGGCGTTCTTTCAATAGATTAAGTATGCATGGTTCAAGTGAGTATAATAAATACTAGAATGTGAAAGGAAATTGTCTTCTCTACGTCCTCTCTTACTCCTAATAACGTGCACACTAATGATGGCTTGATTTCATATTGAAGATGGCACATTGGGCGGTTATTGTCCCGTTGGACATGATCATTTCTCTACATCATGAAATAAATAGAGAGGTTTGCATGCTCGTATTAACTAACCTTTTGGTAGGAAGTGACGCTGCAAACGGCGGCCAAAAAATCCCTTCCACGCTGAAAATCTCTCTCCACTTCGAGATTAAAACAAATTAGTCGCCATGGATCTTTGAGACCGAAGCTCTGATAGCCAATGTTGTAAAACAATAAGCCTAGCAACACTAAAAGAATAATATCCTAACAAGACTAAGCTCACAAGGGGTGAGAGATGCACGTCTCCACCCAACCAACTCCACCCATATATATACCTCAAGGCCAAGGGGGGAAATGTGAAGAGATCTTGCCAAGTGTCCCCTCCACATGGATGCTAATCCAAGGCCTTCTAACCTTGGAAATCACAAGGAATCACATGGCTCTCACATGGATTCTAAAAGGAATTCTCCCAAGCTTGTACGTACAAGTCTCAAGGCTCGAGAAGCCTCCCAAAGGGTTGAATACCGTACCCTTAGAAAATATCAATCCTACGGGTCAAAACCATTCAATTGGGAGTAAATAAATCAAAATAACTCAAGGGTTCAAACCATACTCTTGGAGATACTTTCCCAAGGTTTCCCAGTAAACTCCAAGTGTTCTCCAAGTGGTTTTGGACCCTCAAAACCCGTGTCTTTGGCCACTTTGACCCATAGTTAGACAAAACTTACCTTACATATGGCTGCAGAAAATTGTGCAAAGTTGTGATGTATGTCAATGAACAAAGTATCCTATAAGATGAGACGAAATGCCCTTGAGACCAATGATTAGTGCCTGATCCTTGAAATGGGGTATTGATTTTGTTGGACCAATAAAACCCCGTTGAAAGGATCTCATGTAGAATATATCTTTGTTGCCATGAAGTATTTGAAAAAATGGATGGAAGCAAAAGCTACTAGGCAAAATTATGCTTAGACTATAGCAAAATTCCTTTTTGAGAATATATTCACTTGTTTTGGAATTCCACTTGAAATCATTAATGATAGCGGAACACACTTTATTAATGAATTTATTGAGTCACTTATGAATGGATTTCTAGTGATTCATAAAAAGTCGGCACCCTATCATCCTCAGGCAAATGGACAAGCTGAGAGTTCCAACAAGGTGTTATGCATGGTCTTGACTAAGATAGTCAACAACAGAAGGTCAGACTGGGATAAACAATTGCATCATGCAGTATGGGCCTTCCAGGTAGCATATAAGACAACTATTGGAACTACTCCATTCAATCTAGTCTAAGATGCAATATTGCCAATTGATTTCTTGATCCCTACTCTGAGAGTTTCTCAACAACATGAATGGATGGGACATGAATTATCTAGGCAGTTGGGTCAAATTGAGGTGTTACATGAGACTAGGCTACAAGTAGTGGCAAACATTTATGCTGGCAAAAGGAGACAAAAAGCCTATTATGACACTCATGTCAAAGACAAGGGACTAAAAGAAGGAAACCTAGTGTTGGTATACACACTTAAACAACATGCAAAGAAATTGCAACAATGCAGATATGGATCATTATTGATAAACACAATTTCTACTAGTGGAACACTTAACTTAGATACACACTTAAGTGGTTGTAGAGTAAAGAGGTATATGGAACCATTAAACAAAAAGATGTTAGCAAGAATCTTAGGAGCACAAAACAAAAAAAGAGAAGAGGAAAGAATAAGAAAAGAAGCAAGAGTGGAAGCATTGGAACATATAAGAAAATGAAAAGAATGGATACGACAATGGGACAAAGATACCTACAAGGACAAAAGGACAAGAACCCTTTCCAATGGAAAATACAAAACTAAAGGCACAAAAAATCTAAGGAACTTCATGAGACAACCATATTTGAACTTAGGAATCCATAAAGTTGATTACCAATTAGTGGGGTCATTTATTGACAAAGAAGCTCCGCTTAGTTGTATACAAGTCTCGCTAGTGAAGAAGCTAAAGACAAAGGCATATATGATAGGAATCGGAGGAAATGAATGAGAAATATAAATGAATGAAAAAGGAAAGATACTTCCCTAGGTATCATGCCTTACGGACTTTGGTGAGAGGGACTGGGATTGCGACACACACAAGTCATGAGCAAGAGGAGAGAAGCACATCTTAACATTGAGTGCTAACCATTCTATGTTATAGTGGAGATGGTTTTTGAGGATTCTGAAGCAATTGTGCAAGAAGAACTTTTAGAATTTCCATTGAAAGTGTCACTAAGGTGAAGGGACATTGGTTCTGTGAGGATCAGCCCGTAGGAGATCATTTATTCTTAATCAATACCAGAATTATGGAAAGGGACCATCATTTTCTAGTAATGTCACATGATTTTCGAAAACTGCATGAATACCATCAAGCCTTGATGTACTGAAGAATGCAGGGATTGCAACTTACCTTTCGAGGCCAATCTATAAGTGTGACTTTGAGAGATGTACTCACGTAATGAATACCTTGCATCGTGCATTGGATATTCCATCACTGCTTGAAGCCAAGGTGTTGGATTTACATGGAGAGTGGATGACAATCAAGTTCACACATGAACTAATTAAAGATACATTTGGATGGACTAAAGATGGCATTATAAATCTTCAAGAAGAATGCCATGAAGCTAAAAAGAGAACATTTATTGATATCAATAGAATCCACATCGAGGAAATGGTTCAACTGGTGCACCTGTATTTCTCTTTTTTGAATATGCATCAATACATAGCACCGCAGAAAAATAGTAGTGTCAAGTTTTATCTCATGCAATCAAGCAAGTGGGCAATCAAGTCAATCTAACACCATATGTCCAACAATGATTGCTTGAAGCTAAGAAACAGTGGGGCAACAAAAAATTTCTTAATGGAAGTATGGCTTTAACAATATTAATATACCATGCTCTAGACATTAAAGAGCATCTATGATAAATGCCTTCAGTTATAGTGGAAATGGCAAAATATGCAAAATCTACAACTTTCCCTAAAAAAAGAAAGAGTGCGATCATTATAGAAGAAGCAAGGATGATCTCAAAACCTTTAATGTGAGGAGCAAAGCGATTGCAAGAAGAAATCAAAGGGGAAGCAACTCCAGTTTTAAAGAGAATACATGTACTTCCCAGAACACCATTAGAAAGGGGACACCGATCACCGAGGCTGAATTGCAAGAAGCACTCCTACAAACTCATAGGTATAAAGTCAACTGATCAGCTCAAGGTCATCATTATCATCAAACCAGTGCAGCCCAACACAATCAACCGGGGAAGAGATTAACAAAATTTCATAGATAAAACGAGTTGGGATTAATAAATTCAATCTCATCATCTCAGGATCATGATGAGAATGATATGAATGTGGATGTTCACACTGGAGAAGGGGACATATCCATCAGACTCGAACAAAAACAAGCAAATAGTCGACCAGAAGAAAATGTGTATACTATTCAAATGAATGAAGCAACCAAGTTGCAATTCAAGGAAGTTAATATTGAAGATAAAAAAAACAACAAAGCACCCTAAGGAAGAAATACAAGAGGGAGAACTTCTTGAAAAGGAAATGCTTGTGCCCATCAGAGAACTGGCAAAGCTATCACCAATGGATGTGGCCTTTGAAGGAAGCACGTAAAAGAAGGACACAATGAAAGAGGCTAAACAACAGGTTCACCTTCACATTCAACATTTGTTTAATGAAACAGTACACATCAATAAAGGAAAAGATGTAACAACAGGAGAAGAATTGATAATCCCACAAACATGGTTAAATGTGGATGTGACCCAACTGAGGCGAGTAGTAAAGCATATGATACAAACGACCATGGACACACAACAATATATCATTGAATCAAATAAAGAATACAAATAGGAGTATGTTAAAAAAGATCATTTCAAAGTTTTAAGTGAACAACTATCCACATGCAGTATCAACATTCACTAACAAAGAAAGAAGAAGAAATTAAGGAAGTTATGGAGGTAGCCGCCAAGCTCAAAGAGAGAAATGCTATCTTAGAAGATCAACTAATGGAAGTCACACAATGATATGAGGCAAGCAAAGCAAAAAAGATACGTTTGATAAATCAAAGAAAAATTTTAGAAACACAAATCAAGATATACATGGATGAAGCAGACAAGCTTGGAAATAGAAATAAAGAATTAAGGACTTCAATCTTATTGAATCAACTCATTGAAATATTAGAAGCTACACAGAGAGACACAGTGGATCTTCAAGCACAACTTGCAAAGTATGCTGATCAGCTCAAGCAAGAGCAATAATTACGAACTCAATGGGAATTGAAGTATATGTACGATACAAATGAGTTAAGTAATTAATGGAAGGAACTATAATCAAGGTACATAAAACGTTGCAACGAAGATGTCGATCAAATGGTTGTACTCAATGAAAGCAAAATGAAAAGTGACAAAGAGCAGCTAACAACAATAAGAGAACAACTAAAAGATAAAGATGCACTTATCAGAAGTTTACAAGCTTAGTTGGAAAAGCAATGAAACATGGGAACACCAGTAGTTTCGAACTCTCAAGCGGCTACTGTGGAGACTCAAGTACGCTCTCTTTCTCCCCCATCAATAACTTACCTATGCATATTGAAGAGGAGGTAAAAATGATGATCAATCTATACAAACCACTGCAAGCCATAGAAAGGACGCTACTAGTGCCTGAGCTTACATAACAATTCAAAGATGTAGTAGTAAAAGTGATGACAGAAGCCAAAATCAAAAGCAAAGATTTAGATCAGATTATAAATCAATTCAATGTACCATATGAGTTACTAAAAGAAGAGACTCGACACTATATTAAAAGCACTTCATAGAAAGAACCGGACTAGTGATTGAACTTTATGGTAGACACATTTTCTTATACACAAGAAGAATTTGAGAAAGCTCATCCAGTATGGAGGCAAAATGTTGTGGAGAAAAATCCTACATTGTGCGTGCACTAGCAAGATGCACCCTATCTACTATATGTAAACCCCTTTTTTTGCCTAGTCCCATGAAGAAGACCATGGATGCAATTTTGGGATGAAAAGCATCATGGTACAATAAATAAACAATGGCTAAATTATCCTTTATTGCCAAGCCCACCACATAATTATTTACCAACCGAAGCGTATATGGTGCAAACTATCAAATTTTGGATATCCAGATATGCATAAGTCCCATATTTAGCCATCAAAATGATGAATAAAGTGCTCAACATGCTCTTGATAGTTTTGAAAGTGTTGAAACATGCAAAATACACATTTTTTTGAAATTTATCGGTATTAACCAAGGAGCAGATGCTCTGATTTTTTATCTTTCGATGACGTCAAGTCGCCTCACCTTAATGGCTATCTATTCTATATTAATGTTTTTGGAAACTCCATACATGCAAACATTTGAAGAAGCATTTTTCATAGATTTTTTTGAAGTGGACTCAAAAATCTTTTTGAAGATATCTACAAATTTAAATGCTCGATTAATAGCATATGAATTAAGTTTTTTTGCTGACCACAGACAAGCTCCAAACGACACAGTAAAATCTAAGCTATGGAAGGAGCTAATCATATGCCTAATTTGCATAATCAAATAGAGCGAACTATAGTCCATACCTACCCACGTCGCCTACAAAAGCCTTTCAGGGATGACTGAGTTCAAGAGGAGGGACATGTGCACGGAGAATCTAGCAAGAGAAGAAGAAGGAGAAAATCAAAACACAAAATAGCTCAATAAAAGACTCACTATCTACCCAAAGCCCAGTAGGGGCACGCTCAGGCAGCAATGCAAAGCAACGTTATGAAGGATGTAAACAAAGATTTATAATAGGACCTTTGAAGCATCAGCCAGACTAAAAGGGATACAATGTTTACTGAGAGGTGTGTGCAATGAAACGAATTATACAAGCCAAAGAAGAAAACAATAGGTCAGATAGAAGGACATCACACCTCTTGATGCAATGAGAATTGATAAAACAAAAAAGATGGAAACATTGGACTTAGGTTCGAACAAGATAACAAATTATCAGAAAGTTTTTAAGGCTTCCTCGATCCTAGGTGGCATGCACTTAAAAGAAGAACACACTACCTCTGAATCTTTAAGGCCTCCATGATTATTGGTAGGGGCATATTGAACACACAACATCAAGTTAAACAAGAACAAGTTGAAGAATGTCACAAAAGGATAGAAGCCTATCAAGGGACGACAGAGACTAAGAGGAGGAGAGTGCTGCAAAAGAAAGGAGCAAAGAGAAGTAGGCCCCAAAAATATTCAAATCTAGGCATAATTTTCTTCTTTAAATTCCCATGATATCATGTCAAGCCATGTAAATGCTCTAGAGGAATCCTTTAGATGCATGATTACTAAATATTGTAACATTAGCCTTGTACCATAGTAGGGATTTGGAGATTTTCAATAAAAGTGTTTTTCTCTTGTGTGAACGGATCATTTTTTAAGGCACATTTATATAAGTCACTTGATGACTCTTTGTAGAAAGGTTTTGCCATTGCAAGTGATCAAGCCAAAATTCCAAATTTGCTTCTTCTCTGCTGAGTATCTTCTTCTCTAAGAGGTTGCATGTGTGTTTAGGGCTTGAAATGTGTGTGTGTAGGAGTGTTGTCTACCCCTTTCCCTCTCCTTTTACCCATTGTAATGCATGTGTGAAGCTTGGTGAGCTATGGAGCAAGATTTGGTGTTTCCCACCACTCACTATTTTGCTCAGAACTTGAAGCACGTTTTTCAGATTAGGCTAAGAATACCACCATTAGATGTGTCTCATTGAGATCTTCAAAAAAACACAGAGAGGTAGATGAAGCTATGATATATGCATTGTTAGCACTTTCACTTCATTTGCCATCACGTGTGCACATGTCTTCATACACTTGATATGTCTAACTCCATAGATTGATAATTAAACATGCATTAATCCACCACTATATGCACTTGTGGGTAGTTGAGGTATAGTCTCAGTTAGCACGTCCCTAAGACTCTATTACTTAGGTACACATAAAGGATAAGGGTTTGAAGGTAGGAGATTTAGTCTTGGTATACACCCTGAAACAACATGCAAGGAAATTAGAGAAGCATGGTTATGAACCCATGATTAATAATACAATATCCACAAGTGGAGCTATCCAATTAGCCACTCTAGAAGGTGACATCCTACCTAATTACAATAGTGGATGTAGAGTCAAATTATATCAAGAGCCCCTCACTGAGGAAACACTAAACCGACTCAACACTGCAAAGAAACATAAGGAAGAGGAGAAATGAGTTTGAGAAGAAGTGCAGGTAGAAGGCTTGGAATGCATCTGATGAATGAAATTGCAAAGACAGGGTAGAGATCAGCCTAGGTCAGACAATCATGATGCTCTAACATACCACATGGCCATGTGTAAAACATCATATGTAATCTCCCCTCGTATTTTTGATCGACATCCTTTTGTGACCTTAGGGGTAGGACAAGGAAAGAATGCAAGGACTGTAAGAGCCTTGGTTGACTCAGGTGCAACCACTAGTGCAGTTATACTTTCTTAGTATCGAGAATTGAAATCAAGTATCAACCCTATAGAAGCATATCTCATAGGATTGGGTGGTGTGGGAACCCCTTGCATGGGCGAGGTAGAGCTTCCCATCTATATTCAAGATGATCTAATGATAGTGAAGGTGCTAGTGTGTGAAGACATGGATCTCACCGAACCTCTTGCCTTGGGTCAAGACTGGATCTATGATCATGCAGTCAACCTGAACCTTAGAAGTGGAATTCTTCAGGTCTAGGTAAATCAAAATTGCATCACAATTGAGTTAGAAAATCAAGCACTCGAGGATCTAGGAAGGGCACCCACACCTAGCCCTTCGTAGAGCACAAATAAAGATAATGATGGTATGCTTGTCCAAATTTCTATGGTGTAGAAGAAGGTCACTCATGAAGGAGTCACAAAAGCCAATATTGAACTCCCTTCTTTTCCAAAGATGGTCCCAGAAAAATAAGCAAGGCAATGCAAGAAGCAAATGAACCAGATAGTCAAGTTGCAAGTTCAATGACGGATGCAAACTAGACTACCTCATGGAGTGAAGTAGATCTAGATACGCAAGGGTGAACAACCCTCTACTGAGGATACAAGACCCCAAAGATGCACGAAACAAACTACTCAATCAAAGACTACAATAATGTTGAAGTTACATGTTTGTGGAAACACGCAAACAACACAAGGAAGAAGAAGAAGCTTGGAGCAAAACACATAATACTGCATGTATTACCACTAGAATGTACAAAGATAAGTGACCCATTAGGGCAATAGCCATATATACAAGTCAGGGGGAAAAATGTGAGGCTCTCCTCAAAAGAAGACATGTGAATGATGTGTGTGCCACTCTCCTCCCATCCATTTATATCCTCTTGTATCTAAAATAGCAGTGATCTGGAATGATCTAGGGTTGCCATGTGGCCAACATGCAACACTCATCCCCACTAACCATCAAATACCTTAGGATATACCCCCGAGCTTAGGATCTTGGCTAACTAGCCCTCGTCCCACACACACATGGAATGGTCTCTATAGACCAATGTCTGACACTCTCTCCCCCTTCTAAAGATCATTGTCCTCAATGATCAATGAGGGAAAGTACTTGCGAACCAGAGCTGCTGATTCCCAAGTAGATTGAGTAAGTGGTAATCTTCTCTAGGCTACCAGATACTCTTGGATGACATGATTCCTTAACTGTTTCTATCTCCTATCTAATATTCTGTCTGGAGAATGATCTGCTCTATCGGTTTCCTGCAAAGAAACAATACCCTCTATTAGATTATCCTCCCTAGATATATACTTTCTTAGTTTACTGACATGAAACACTGGATGGACTCTGTAATCTAGAGGAAGCTCTAATCGGTATGCAACATCACTCATCTTCTTTACTATCTTCCAAGGTCCACAATACCTTGGTGATAGCTTACTACACTTCCCTATGGACAATGAAGTAGATCTAGCTGGTACCTGAAGAAAGACTCGGTCTCCTTCCTCAAAGGATCTAGAAGATCTTTTCCTATCAGTGTACTCTTTTGCTCTATCAGCTGCTTGTTGCATCTTGGCTTTAGCTATTTCAAGGCTTGCTTGGAGATTCGCCAAGAACTCAGAAGCACTAAGACATTTCTTAGGCATTCCTATGGTACTGGGAGCAGTGGGATTCATGCCATAGTTCATCTCAAAAGGAGAACTACCAGTCACCTTGTGAGGTCTATTGTTATAAGCAAACTCTACTAGTGGCAAATAACTATCCCAATCTGTCTGTCTCTTAGACACATATGCCCGCAACATATCCTCTAGAATTTGGTTGACCCTCTTGGTCTGACCATCTGTCTGTGGATAATCACCACTACTCATTTTTAGTGACACTTTCAGTTTGTCAAATACAAACTTCCATAATTGTCCTGTAAATCTTACATCCCTATCTGAGACTATGGATGTCGGTAACCCATGTAATCTAAAGATATGATGGATAAACAACTCCGCTACCTGTGGAGCTTCTATCGTCTCCTGCGTGGGTATGAAATGAGCCATGAGAGTGGCACACACATCATTCATATGTCTTCTTTTGAGGAGAGCCTCACACTTGGTATCAGAGGATGGTTTTTTTAGCTAATTTTGGAGAGAACTCGCGTAGTCGTTGGGCCGTTCATGCATGCTTTTTCGATGGTTCTTCGAGGAGGAAGAGAGCAAGGGGGGCGTTCTTGGCTCTATGGTGGCGTTGTAACAAAAGAGAGAGGAGAACACAAGCCCGCGAGTGTCTCTTGGCTGCCCATGAGGAGGAGTTTTGGCTGCCCACAAGGAGAGAAGGCGGAGAGGGAGATTAAAGCTCGTGAGAGCCTCTTGGCTGCCCACGAGGAGAGAGGGAGAGAGAGACCTTCTCTTCCTTCTTTGTTGTTGAGAACTAAATGAAGAAGCTTCTTATAAAAAGGGGCCTGCAAGCTCTTGTACAGGACTTATGGGATAAAATAGCAGCCGTGCGTGCACGTCTACAGAGGGAGAAGGCGATTTTTCGTGAAGAAGTCATGGCCAAAGCTTCTTGAGTCTCAGTTTTGAGTACCTAGCTTCACTAAATTGGCCATAACTTGGTCAATTCTTGTCCAAATTGAGAGATCTTTGGCTTCTTAGAAAGCTCTCTCAGAGCTCTATCCAGAGAGTTGTTTGAAGCCATACCTTGGAATTATTTCCTTTCTGTAACAGAGGGTGAAAGTGGACTGTTCTTCATCAAGCATCATCAACGAAGCTCTTTTTGAAGGCATATGCGATCCACGAACCAAAGGGAGCCGATACTCTACTCTTTGTTCTTCAATTGGATGCTTCATGAATATCAAAAGAATTTGAGATAAGTATTTAGTCTATATTTGGTTGATTATTCTGTTGATTGTGCATGTTAGAAGTATTCTTGTATTACGCATAGGATGACGAAAGTAGAGCGTAAGTAGAGATCTATGTTTGGTGCTTGAGCTTTTCTTGCAGGTGTTAAGTATCGGCAGTTATTGATAAAATAAAAATTGATTGAGGGTCTGTAGAGCCCAACAACATACTTGGAAAAGTTTTCAATTGCAGGTGTTTGTTGAGAAGACAAAATACATCGTGCCTGTTGGCACTGATGATTTGATTTTGTTGAATGCTTGATGCTTTTCGAAATTATTTCGGATTTTAAAGTGATGTCATTAGGCTGTCGAAATTTCTAAAATATTAGCATGCATGTGCATTGAAGTTTAGGAAACATATGAAAGTTTCTTTCTTTTGTCTTTTTCTGTTAAGCAAATGCTTTGATTGGTTCTTTTTCCGCTTGCCACTAGTATATACGATTGATTAGTGTAAAAAAAAAGAGAAAAAAGAGAGAAAACCAAAAGAAAAGTTACTTGCCTTTAGTCCTAGTATGGAAACCGAACCATCATCACCTGCTAGAACAGATACCCTTATGCCAGAACCTCCAATGGATCCAATTCAAGCCATGAATAATAGAATTTCATTCTTAGAGAATTATCTTCTGGATATCTTGGAACATGTACGTGGTTCCAAGAAAGAAGAAGAGCCACTTGATTCTGGTTTGCCAGAGATGGAGGTAGATGCTCCAGATGAGCATCAAACTTCAGAAGTCCCTAGAGATAGCATCTTAGTTAGAGAAGCCAGATGGCAGCTTAAGGATCTTAAGCTGCCAAGATATCATGGCTCAACTAGTGCTAAACTGCTGACACGGTTGAGCAGTGACTCAGCAAGTGGGAACAGTGTTTCCACCTGTGTCATATCACTGATGATAGGCACAAGATTCAGCAGGCCACTTATAACCTTATGGACGTCGCACATAGGTGGTGGCATAAGATAGAGCAGGATAAGAAGGAGCCCACGACATGGGATCAATTTAAAATCCTATTTTACAATAATTTTGTACCACCTGATGAAAGGTCTAGAGCACTAGACACCTAGTTCTTCATCAGTCAGAAGAATCAATCAGTTTAGGAATATGGAGATAGGTATAGAGAGGTACTTCTTATAGTACCTGATACCATTCCAGAATTTCTTCAAGTCCACAAGTTTATTTTGGGACTTAGAGAAACTATGCGACCTTTAGTGAGGAAGGAGCAGTGTCAGTCTTTGGCACAGGCCACAGAGATGGCCTTGGTTTATGAGGACGGCCACAAGATCACAGGTTCCCAGGGCCAGAGATCCCCATGGACTAGGGTTAGCCAACCTTTCCATACATTGACTCCTGGTTCGATTAGTGCACAAGCTTCTAGGGAGGCTAAGCAGGTGCACATGATCCAGACAGTCTTAGGAGGAAAGAGAAAAGCGTCTGCTCTGGCTGAGAGGGCATATAACCGATCTATTCTTACCCCTTAGCAGAAAGAGAAGGCAATGAAAGAGGGTTTGTGCTATGGTTGCTTAGGGTAGCACTTGTATAAGGATTGTCCTAAAAAGAAAAAGATAGTAGCCACCATAGTCATAAATCTGACTCAGGCAGGGGGTGGGAGTGAGGATGAGTTTGGGGATTCCCCATCTCCATTATCATCTCCCATAGTGGCCATGACGGTCACTCAAAAGGTTTCGACTATGCCAGATGCTCTGCTTTCGCCAGTAGCAGAGAAAGGATACCAATTCCCAGCTACTGAGCTTATTGTCATGAGAGGAGTCATGGCAGGACAGCCTGTCAAGGTACTCTTTGACACAGGTTCGACTCATAATGTTATTAGTTCCCGATTAGTCAAGAGATTACACTTAGACACGATACAATCAGATTATACTTATACCATAGAGCTAGCCGATGGGAAGAGAACTGAGACTTGGGATAGACGAGTAGTTGATCTTCCTATTCAAATAGAGTCCTATGAGGACAGATTGGACTTTGAGATAGCAAGATTAGCTCGATTCCACATCGTTCTTAGTAAGAAGTGGTATGCAAGGAAGAAACCAATCATTAATTTTGCTTCGCATGTATATCAATTTGAGTATGAGGGAAGGAGATTACTGATCCGTGGAGAACCAGATCTCTAAGAGACGCGATTGGTGACTACTACCAAGTTGCTCAAAATTAATTGTAAGTATATCTATTTTCTTTATTTCATGTATTTGTCGTATGTTGAGATGGATTCATGCAGTCATGGAGAATCAAGTTGGAATGCTCTAGCACTTTCAGCCAAAGTGAGAGTAGAATTCCAAGAGTTGTTTTTAAACGAATTACCATCAGGTTTGCCTCCTTGCAGGAATATAGAGCATAGAATCGAATTGGTACCAGGAGCGAGTCCAACCGCTCGGCCACCATTTCGAATGAGTTTGCAGGAGGAAAATGAAGTCCGCAAGGTCGTGGACGAGTATCTTCAAAAAGGGATGATTAGACCCAACTATTCACCCTTTGCCGCACCAGTTCTTCTTGCAAAGAAGAAGGATGGATCTTACAGGATGTGTGTCGATTATCGAGCACTCAATAAGATCACTATTAAACATAGATATCCCATGCTCTGGATTGATGATCTTTTGGATGCTCTAGGTGGAGCCATTGTGTTTAGTAAGATAGATTTAAAGAGTGGCTATCAACATATTAGAGTAAAAGATCATGATGTACATAAGGCAGCTTTCAGGACCCGTTTTGGTCATTATGAGTATTTGGTCATGCCCTTTGGTTTGACAAATGCTCCAGCTACATTTATGATGTTAATGAATGATATCTTATGACCTTTCATAGGAAAGTATGTTGTTGATTTTGTGGATGATTTGCTAGTGTATAGTGGGACTGTGCATGAGCATGACAATCATTTTAGATTTGTGTTGAATATTTTAAAAGAAAATCCGCTATATGTAAATCCGAAGAAGACACAGTTGTTTCTTCCGAGGATAGAGTATCTAGGGCATGTGATTTCAACCGATGGGGTTTAGATGGATCCCAAGAAGGTATCAATTATTTTAGCATGGCCTTCTCCTCAAGATGAGGGGCACTTACGGTCATTCTTAGGACTTTCCGATTTCTATGGGAAATTCATCTCTTCATATTCATCGATAGCAGCACCTATGATGAACTTGGTTCAAGGCAAAATTCCATTTGCATGGAAGCAAGAGCAGCAAAAGAGTTTTGATACTCTGAAACAAGCTGTTTCAGAGGCTCCTATACTCAAAGTGGTGGATCCTCAGAAACCATTTGAGTTAGAAACGAATGCTAGCAGCATAGCCATAGGCGCAGTCTTGAGTCAAGATGGCCGGCCAATAGCTTTTGAAAGTAAGAAGTTAAGTAGTGCACAATGCAATTGGCCAGTGCATGAACAAGAGTTGTATGCGGTGGTGCATGCACTTAAAGTTTGGAGACACTAACTTTATGGTGCGAACTTTAAGGTATTCACAGATCATCATACACTCAAATATTTTTGTAGCCAGCCAGATCTTCGAGGCTGACAGGCTCGTTGGGCTGAGCTCATGCAGGAATGTCACATGGAAATCTTGTATACAAGAGGCAAAGAAAATATAGTAGCAGATGCATTATCTCGTATAATGTATCAAATGAGCTTTTCAATTTTAGAAAGCTCATTACTTCAAGAAATTAAGGAAATAGAGGTGGAATATCCACATTTGTTACAGATAGTTAGAGCCATTAGTGATGACTCTATTTTAGGAGATGGGACAGGTCCAACTGTTTCTTCTTCTACTAAAGCAAACACGTCCATTCTGTATTCTAATTTCTCACAGGAGAATGGAATAGTGAAGCGGAAAGGAAAGGTTTGTGTGCCAAATTCCTGAGATTTGCGAAAGAAAGTCATGCATGATAACCATGATGTTCCTTGTGCAGGACATCTTGGTGTTGACAAGACAATACAGCTTGTTAGAAGAACATTTTGGTGGCCTGGATTAGCCAGAGATATCCATACTTATGTTCAATAATGCTTTATGTGCCAAGTCAAAAAAGCAGAAAGGGTAAAGACACCAGGTCTTTTACATCCTTTACAAGTTCCAGATCATAATTGGGATAGTATATCCATGGACTTCATAGTGGGGTTATCGCGGACCCAAAGGAAGCGGGATACAATCCTAGTTGTGGTAGATAGTCTGAGCAAGATGGCTCATTTCATACCCACGCAAGAGACGATAGAAGCTCTACAGGTAGCGAAGTTGTTTATCCATCATATCTTATGATATACCCTCGAGCTTAGGATCTTGGCTAACTAGCCCTCGTCCCACACACACATGGAATGGTCTCTATAGACCAATGTCTGACAAAAAACCTCCTAAAAAGGGAAAAAAGTGTCCCAATAGTCTTAGTATGTTCACACACATCACTACCTAAATATATCAACAAATCCCCTCTGGGAGTGATGCGGTGAACAAGGAGCTAACACACATGTATAAGGAAGTGCCAAGCTATGTGGAATCAATCCACAAAAGGAAGTAAGCCTAAAGCTTTGCGGAAAGCTTCAAATTTCTCCCTAGGTAGAGTCTTCGTGAAAAGGTCTGCAATGTTCTCCTACGTGGGAACATATGCCAAGTTGATCTCTCCTATAGAGAACATCTCCCTGACATAATGATAATGCACCTCAATGTGCTTAGTGTGAGCATGGAACACGGTTCCTCACAACTGCCAATGCCCTCTAACTAATAGTGAAGATGGTGGTGGTAGAAGACTAACCAACACCCAAATCGGCCATAATGCATCTCATCCACACACACCTAATAGTCGCTGTGAAAGCTACCCTATAGTGAGCCTCACAACTCAAAGTGGCCATATTAGGCTACTTCTTGCTCAACCAAGATATACATGAGCTACCAAGCATGAAGATAAAGCCACTAGTGGACACACAAGTGTCATAGCAACCAGCCCAATGAGAGTCAAAAAAAGCATGTAAATCTCACAGTAGTGATCCCCCTTGGTATAAAACAATCCAAGTAGTCGGGTACCACTCGAGTAGAAAAAGGTGCGCTTAACTACCTGTCGAATGCTTTGCACCTGGGCAATGCATAAACCTGCTCATCTGTGAGACAACAAACTGAACATCTGGCCGCATAATGCATAAGTAAATCAAGCATGCAAGAGCCTACTGATAGAGAACAGCATCAAATGCATCTCCAACATCATGAAGACTCAATTGTAAACATGTCTCCATAGGAGTGGAAATAGGTTTGCCATCTTCAAGGCCAAAACATTGCAATATTGTGTCAATGTATTTCATTTGACACAAAGCTATTATGCCATCAACTTGGATAAACTGAATGCCCAAATAATGATGCAAATGCCCCAAATTCGACATCTCAAATGAGGCATGGAAATCAGCTTTAAAATAAGCCATATGGTTCCCATGTGGACTAGTGAGCAGCATGTCATCAACATACACAACAATAATCAAAAGCACATCATTAGCATGCTTAACGTATAAGGTGCTCTCTGTTGGGCTGGTCTCAAAACCATGTGCAATCAGATAGGCATGAATCTTTTCATACCAAGCACGTGGTGCTTGCTTTAAACCATATAATGCCTTCTTTAACCTGCACACCTAGTTTTCATGCCCTTTCTTCACAGCCATGGGGCTCAAAAACATACACCTTCATGCAAGTCACCATGTAGAAATGTAGTTTTAATGTCCAACTTATGTACATTCCAACCATGATGTGCTAGCTGCAAGTGCACAGATGCTACAAATAGTAGTCATTCGGCATGTAGGTGCAAATGTCTCATCAAAATCAATGCCTCTTTCTTGCACATAACCCTTTGCAAGAAGTCAACTGTTCCATCAGGCTTACACTTCAGCTTGTATACCCACTTATTGGCAATGGCCTTCTTGCCAAGAGGCAAATCACATAAAGACCATGTACCATTCTTCATTATAGCATCATATTCAGATTGCATAGCAGCCATCCAATTTTTTGAATTTTGTGCTTCATCAAACGAAACAGGCTCATTCTCATCATAGAGACTAGACACAGCCATAACATAGCAATCTGATGCAAAAGAGGCACTATGAGAGCCTGAACAAGTATGATATGATAGAGGTGCATCTAATTTGATGTCATGCAAAGTCGGAACCAACCATGTTGGCATAATTTTTACCTGCTCAATATCAGCTCTCTCATCAACAAGTGCATCATGTAAATCTACATAAAAAATGGAATGATCTGCATCATCACATGAAAACTGTAAATGTTGAGAAGTTTCCTCAATAGGACCAGCACTAGACTGTCCACATGTAAAAAGCAGCAGCAAGGTGTCATACATGTCTTTGGAGCTAACAGATGTCTCCTATTGACAGTCAAGTTCACACACAAGCAGCGAAGTGCATCGATGAAGTGGACACACAAGAAGAAGGAGCATATAGGGAGCTCCAAGAAGCACATGTCAAATTTTCAAAGGAAATCCCTATAAAAACAGTGATTTTTATCACTAAAAACAATTGTAAATATCGTTTTCTATTTTTACAACTCCATTTTGTTCAAGCCAAGGATTCCTTGAGCTTGAGGAGTATTAGAAGTAGCATCCTACCAATTTTCATAATTTTTAGATTCCGTTTGAGTCCCAAATAAGCCTTGGAACCTAATTTTAACTAGGCCGGACACTAGGTCTGGACAGGGCCAAAACTACTCAAAAAACTATAAAAAGGGCTGGAGAGCTCATTTTTTGGGGGGGATCTTGTTGTAGATTTCAGCTTTGTAAGAGAGTTCTTTTGTAATCAAGGTGCTTCCATTGTTCCACTCTTTGCTCTTACCTTGTGCACGTGTGTGTATGTGTGTGCATGTTTGTATGCTTACACTCATGCACTTGTGCACTTCACTTGCTCTTGGCCTTCATACCAGTCCTCACATCTCCTCGGATTGACATTTATGAGGTGAAGCTCCTCACGTTGGTACTTGCCATTGTGCTAGAGTGACACCAACTTTGGCACCGTTGCCGGGGAGAGAGCTTGGAGGACGAGCGTGTGATGGTAAGACGTAGAGTAGCGACGTTGGAAGGTAACAAATCACCATTTTCCATTCATTTTCTGAGTTTTCCCTCTTCTTCATCATCATCATCACCACCATCTCTCTCTCACCTTCACATTCTCTTTTTTTTCCGCTTTTTTGCCTATACATTTCCGATTTTTGCCTCTTCTTCTTCATCCTTAGCTATGCGACGAGTTCAGAGAGGGTTCAGAGCTTAGGCGCCTTTGAAATATAGAGATTTGCACCCCTAAAACATCAAAAAACTGAGCAACAGTATCGCGGCATGAGAGGAACAGCGTTTGGTATCGCGAGGGTCGTATCATGAGATTGAAGGTGATTTTGCATCTACAGGCTGATAGGAGTGACAAGGAGAACATAAGGTACACATATTTGTAAAAAAATTTGAATTTAGGCTTAAAAATCTCCAAGTATCGTGTCCAGTTGAGTTTTGGTATCGCGATACCAGAATTCCCGAGTATCGCGATACTTGTCGAGGTATCGTATCGTGCACGCCCACTTGTGGTATCGTGATACCATTTTGGTATTGTATCGTCAAGTGCTGGTATTGCGATCGCGGTCGTCCCCGTGGTATTGTATGGCGGTCCATACGGTATCGTATCGCGTGCTAGTATGGTATCGTATCGTCGATTCAGTATCGTATCGTGCAAAAAGTGGTATCGTATCGTCTGAACTTTTGGTATCGTATTGCCTGTCTCTTTGGTATCGTATCGTGCACCTAGTATCGTATCGGCTCATATTCTGGTATCGCATCGTGCACCTTGTGGTATCGTATCGCATAGTACAAGCAATATCGTATCGCGGTTGGAGTGGTATCGTATCGTCAACCAAGTTGGTGTCGTATCGTCAGAGATCTCTAGTATCGTATCCTGCAAAATTCTGGTATCGTATCATGAGCAATCTGGTATCGTATCGTCCACTAACTTGGTATCGTATCGTGAAGATGCAGAGGTATCGTATCGTGTGATTTTTGGTATCGTATCGATAGTAGACCCAAGTATCGTATCGTCGATTGTTTTGGTATCGTATCGTGGACTTGGTGGTATCGTATCGTGGACTTGGTGGTATCGTCTAGCGAGTGGTATCGTATTGTGGCCATTTCTAGTATCATATCGTATGGTTGGTATCACCTTGGTGGTATCGTATCGTCTAAGGTGGTATCATCCAAAGTGGTATCGCATATCTTGGAAAATCTGGTATCGTATCGCCTGTCCTGAGGTACTCCCAGAGAGGTCCTGTTTCCCTGTTTTAACCCCCAGAACCCTGAACTGGCATAACTTTCTCATACGAAATCCGTTCGGAGTGATCTTTGGCTTGTTGGAAAGCTCGTGGGGAGTACTACCAAAACTTCCACTGGTTATGGTAAAATTAATACAAGGATTATTAGATAGGTTATTTTGAAGTTTGGACTAGGAAGCAAGGGGTTCCACAGGATTTTGAGCAATTCAAAGGATAATTCTAGACTTGTAGACAAGGTTTATTAACCTCAGCTCAAGTTGATACTTAGGAAGAGATAGATAAAGTACCAAATCACTTGACACTAAGGTCAACCACACAACCAAGCCACGGACTCACAACTCAATGGTTAACACTACGTGTTGAGTTCATAGACAAGTGAGTCAGAAATGTCATTCAATTGGGAGAGACTCTTGGCTTCTGAAGCCATGCATAGTTCAGTACCTATGGAAGATGTTATGTCTACAGTAGAAGGGGAATATAGGATGTCTCTTCAATATGTATCCACTAACGTGCAAGGAATACCCATTTACCTCGATGGTCTATATAGGTCAATAGCAAGAATGAGAAACACTACTGAATTAGAAATAGTTCCAAGACCAACTATCAAGTATGAAGATGGAGTCTACATGGACAAGATGGGCCAGATATATGTAGTAATTGAAAGCCCTGATCAGATTAATGAAAGAGGAGAGTTAGCTCGAGATCATGCAACTACCTCGCAAAACCCATTAGAAACCCAGCAAAGAACAGATTTTGTGATGTTAGGACAAATAAGCCAAGGTAGTATACCCGATAGACCACATGAACAATTCACCATGCCAGGAATTAACCCCCACGGCCACACTAGCCAGGGAATGGGAAATATGAATAGACCTACCTTTAGGATAGAACCGCCCCAAGGTGTCCCCATCATAATGCAATCCTCAGAGCCAGGCAAAAGAGTGAGACCAATCCAATTGGCCAAATGTATGTGAAATCGTTATGATGGCACAGGAGAGCCCTATGACCACATAGCAGAATTCAAGCAAGTGTTACGAGCGGAGCAAGTGGATGACTTTTTCATGCAATATGAATCCTTTGGGCTAACTCTCATGGGAATAGCCTTAGCTTGGTTTCAATCCTTGGATCCAAATTCCTTTGGCAATATCAAACAATTCTTCCAAGAATTTGTCTGGGAATTCACTAAGCGGGGGATCAAGCACAACTTGTCATCCTTACTACATAGTTTCAAACAAGCTTCCAAAGAGACAGTAAAAAATGCAGCACGAAGATTTAGTCAATATGTACACCGATGCCCTATGACAGAGAGACCTTCTCAGTAGAAAATGATATCCCTATTTTTAGAATGTCTAACCAATGGAACATTGAGAATGTTAGTATACGTAAAACGGTTGCAAACTCTGAGTGAGTGTCTTCAAGAATGTATAGATTTGGAAGACAACTTAGCTGAGGATCTCAAAATCACACACAATCTTACCAAAACGGAGGACACAAGGAGTAATGAAACTTCTAGTTCGAGCTATGTGGAGGAAATGGCAGAGTTGGTGGCCAAGAAATTAGGAGTACAAGGACAAAGGAACTACCAGAACTCTTCCTTGAGATTGCCAATGTTAGGAAGCTGCACACTTTGCGGTGGAGATCATCTATCTCATGTCTGCACCACAGAAGGATTAGGGTTATCACAACCTTACCCTTACAGTAGAAAACCAACTCAAGAGCCTAACATGTACTCTTATAGTGAGCAGAAGTACCCGAACCACAATATCAAATACTATCCAGTGAATAGACAACCACGACCACTTGCACCACCCCAATGTAGACCATACGGGTACCCTCCTAGAGAACAAGACAGAGAAGTTCCTAGGTATAACCCTTGTCCAGGACCACGAGGAGCAACTAGACCGTATGAACATGGAGGATATAGCCAACCTCACCCTATACCAGGACAACAACCATCCCACCCACCAGCTCTGACACTAGGACAAAATGTCACAATACAAGTCGTTTGTCTTGAGTGTGGCAAAGAACAGCTCCCGAGAGATTGTCCCGGACATCCCTCTAGTGCACCAAAGGTTACACCCGTTAATGTGGTAGGCCTAGTAGGGGATTCAAGTTCCAGTAGCGATAATGTGGCTCCTATACATGCAATTACGAGGGCACGAGCCTTACAAAAAGCTAAACTAGCTGAGCAATCAGAGCCAAGTGAATCAGGGGAGCCTAGTAAGAGAAAAACAAGAACATGGAAGGACACTAGGGAGAAAGCCAATCGTAAGTGGACCAAAAAGTTATCTGAACTAGAACAAAGCTTGAAAGACGCAAAAACAAAAATAGAAGATATTGCCTCTCAAAGCTCCTCGCATGCCGAAATTTCATCCACACAACCTCACTGCCACCTACCAACCATTGTAAACAGACCACAACCAGGGTCTCTTCTTGCAGATCCAACCCCAAAACACTTGGACATGATGTTCAAGGCATACTAGGATCGACTTCAAGAAGGGCCAACACCTGCAAACCTAGACAAGAGCTACCCTAGATCAGATTTAGAGATTGAACAGACAAAATTGTGCATAATGGTGGAACTAGCTCAAGCTATGTTCGAGGCCAATCAATCATTCAATCAGACGAATGCTATTACACCGGGTTTGCACTTCCAGGGCTTACTAGATAGAATAGAGTAGTTGGTAAATAAACCTCAAGTTTCTTTACCTCCACAGGCTCAACCAACTGTTGAAAGAGAAAGCTCATCACCAAATAAAGTCTATGTTCTTGACTCCATAGATGAGGGAGAACCTCTTTCGATTCAACAACACACTCAAAAGTTCTTGCAGGAAATACAAGAAGAGAAATGGGCCAAGGATAAGGATGTTTCCCCTCCTATTCTTGAAATTGATGACCGTCATGATCAATTCCCACAGGACATTCCATCTATTTATGGAGACCAAGTAGAGCAACAAGAAAAGGAAAGTTCAAGATTTGAATCCAATTCTTTACAAGAGTTGCCATAGTTCACAGGCCCATGGGAATCTAAATCTCTTCCGATAAGAGCTCCCACAATATTGATCAGAAATGAAGACTCGGTGGTTCCAAGAAACACTGATGTCGTGAAGAACACTAAGGTTCAGTGTCATCTCACTGTGGAAGAGCTGCTCAAAGCAAAACCGAAGCTATGGAGTCATGTGAAGGATCAGGTTCCAGAACTTGCTTCCCATAGGCAAAAAGCAGACTCTAACCAGAAAGTTCCAGAGATACCTCTAGAAAAAATAGGGGACATGAGCGAAGGTGAGGAAGGTAATACTTATCTTCCGATCACCTACCAAGGTTACACAACCAAAGCGATCATAGATTCTGGTGCTGGTGTTGCTATTGCGACCACTTCCCTATGGAAGCAATGGGGTAAACCTGCATTAAGAACAACTAGAATGAAACTTCAGATGGCTGACGGCCATGTTGAAAGACCTCTAGGATTGCTGGAAGGGATAACGCTAACCACTTGTGGTGTAGAGTTTGAGCACACCTTTGCTATCTGTGACTTTGGTAAAACTAGTACCTACGAAATGATCCTAGGGAGGCCCTTCCTACGACAACTGCAAGTTGTACAGGATTGGGGAACCAACTCCTTATACTTGCAATGCTTAGGGGTCACAACCAAGGTAAATTTGAAGGATTACACCTTCAGAGATGTACCACCCCTACAGTGGAATTCTATCCTCAAGGAGCAGGAAGATTCGATCTCTGTGCATTCTAAAAGTTCATCTCAGACATCCTGGATGCATGAAGATACTCATTTGTGGATGTGCAAGGTCGCAAAGGAAGAGGAGAAACGCCTAAAAGTGAGAGAAAAAGGAACTTCTCAAGGAGATAGACCAATTAAAGACCCAACCTATACACCGATGATCTTTCCAGATGAGGAATTTGAGCCTCATGGTTGGGCAGAAATCTTAGCTACCATGGACATTGTAGTTAATGAAGAACAATGGACACCTCATTGTGATGAAGAGGGTTATGATATCTCAGTGTTCATGTGTCAGCCCTTGCTAGAAGAATGTGACCCTAGTGACTTCATAGAAAAAGAAGAGAACGATAACGATCTAGAGTCCATTGTGATGGATAGTTGCTTTATTTCAAAGGAGCACTATCTAAAAGACATAAGACTATTTACCCAAAAGGAAGAAGAACGTCTCACAAGCATTAAAACTGTCAATTCAAAGGATGGAAGTGAAGGAGGTCAAAAGAAAAAGAAAAGACAAGGAGTGAAACAAGAAGAGAAGGAATGATTGTTCGAAGTACCAGAGAATTTCAAAAAATATGAAGTTGAGGACCGAAAAATTTTAGTACGAATGCCTAAGAGAGAGTCCACCACAGGAGAAGCATATGATAACAAAGAAAAGACCAAAAAAGTCGTAGTCACCATTGAAGAAAACGAAGAGAGATGTACATACATAGGAGATGACCTAAGTAAAGAAGAGGAAGTAGATTTGGTAGCTTTGTTAAGGGAATATAGAGACGTGTTTGCATGGCACTATAGAGACTTGAAGGGAGTAGATCCCAAAATTTGCTCTCATATGATCCCATTGATCCCTGATGCCAAGCCCACCAAACAAAAGCCCTACACATATAATGACACCTATGCAGCTAAAATAAAAGAGGAAATCGACAGATTGATTGAAGCCGGATTCATCTATGAGATTGAGCATACTGAATGGGTGTCCCCCGTTGTAGTGGTGCCCAAGAAGAACGAGAAGTTACGTGTGTGTATTAACCTTAAAAAAGTTAATGCCGCCACGATAAGAGATAGTTATCCACTTCCAATCACTGATCATTTATTGGAGCGTGTTGCAAGCAAGGAAGTTTATAGCTTCCTTGATGGATTTTCAGGTTACAACCAAGTAGCCATTGCCACAGAAGATCAACACAAAACGGTCTTTGCCACAAAGTGGGGAGTCTTTGCATTTCGTGTGATGCCATTTGGGCTGACTAATGCACCTACAACCTTCCAAAGGCTCATGTGTCATGTCTTCAAAGAGTTCTTGCGAAAAAGCTTAGAAGTATATGTGGATGATTTATGTGCTCATTCCCAAGAAAGGAGATGTTACATTCCTGAGCTCAGACAAATCTTCAACAAGTGTAGACAATACCGAGTGTGTCTGAACCCAGAAAAGTGTGTGTTTATGGTACGTCAAGGTAAAATCTTAGGTCATATTGTTTCTAAGAACGGAATATCAATAGATGAGGACAAAGTAAAAGCCATAGCTGAGCTGCCAAGGCCAAGGAATGTTAAAGAGTTACAAGCCTTTATGGGCCATTGTGGATATTACCGTAGGTTTATTCACATGTATGCAATTATAGCTAAGCCTCTTTATGCCTTGTTGACAAAATTTGAGTGGAATGACAAATGCGAAAAGTCCTTCAATGAGCTGAAGGGACGCTTGTGCACAACACCAATACTGACCACTCCTGATTGGAATAAGCCATTCCATGTACATGTGGATGCATCCAATTATGCAATAGGATGTGTGTTGTCACAACCCATAGGAGAAGGAAATTTAGATTTTCCTATAGCCTATGCTAGTAGGCAATTGAACGCTGCTGAATGAAACTACACCACAATCGAAAGAGAAGGGTTAGGCATGGTATATGTTGTAAAGAAGTTTAGAAACTATCTATTGGCCAACAAGTTCAATTTTTTCATTGATCATCAAGCTTTATTATACTTGGTCAATAAACCTTGCAACACAGGACGCTTAGTAAGATGGTTCCTCTTACTAATGGAATATGACTTTGAAGTGGTTGTTAGGCAAGGTAAGACCCACCTCAGAGCGGATCACCTTTCTCGCATCACTTCAAGAGAGCCACCGCAAGGAGTGTCTGATGAATTGCCCGATGCTTATCTGTTCAATCTAGAAGTTGTTCCTAAATGGGCAAATAAGTTGGTACCAGTCCTAACCTTTGGACCCGCAAATAAGAAGGTGAAGCTGAACAAGGATGAAATTGTGCGGTCACAAAGGTATCAAATATTGGCAGGAAGCTTGAATAAACTAGATACAAAAGGCGTTCTAGCTTGTTGTGTCGAGGACGATGAACATAGTAGCTGGTTGCAACAAGCCCATGAAGGATTTCTAGGGAATCACTATTCTAAACAACGAACATTGCACAATCTAAAACATTTAGGAGTGTATTGGCCTAGTATAGACAAAGAAATTCATGAGTGGATCAAGAATTGTCCAGTGTGCCAAAACAGACCCCCCGTGGAGCATGCGACTCTTTATCACATATCATTAATTCCAGATTGGAGTGCTCCATTGGTAGAATTTATGAGATCAGGGACATTACCTAGCGAGACTAGTCTAGCAAGAAGACGAAGCATGGAGCAAGAGGCTAAAGACTATGCCTTAGTAGGCGAAAACCTATATCGGAGAGGCAAAGATGGTTACTTAAGACTGTGCGTTCATGAATCAGACTACTTGAAAGTCTTAGAAACTGCACACAGTAGTGTTGCAGGTGGACACTTTGGGCCTCACAGAGTAATCAAGACCATTCTATTCTCAGGACTTTGGTGGCCCACTCTTCATATGGATGCACATACCTATGTGAAGAAATGTGACACATGTCAACGTGCACAATATCCGATTAGAAAGGATGAGATGCCTTTGAGGCCAATGATGGGAGGCCGTGCGTTCTCAAAGTGGGGTATCGACTTTGTAGGACCTATTAACCCCTCAGCTAGAAACTCCCATGCCGAATACATTATTGTAGCCACAGATTACCTTACAAAGTGGGTAGAAGTCAAAGCCACAACAAAGAATGATGCTCAAACAACGGCTAAGTTCTTATTTGAAAACATGTTCACCAGATATGGGTTACCAAGAGAGTTAGTAAGTGATAGAGGCACACACTTCTTGAATGAAGTCATTGAAAATCTACTCCAAGAGTTCTTGGTGATACATAAGAAGTCTGCCCCCTATCATCCACAAGCTAACAGACAAGCTGAGAGCACAAACAAGATCCTATGTAATGTATTGATAAAAATCGTAAATAACAAATGCTCTGATTGGGACAAACAACTTCATCATGCTGTTTGGGCCTACCGAGTTGCCTATAAAACGGTACTCAATGCCACCCCATTTCATATGGTCTTCGAACAGAATGTTGTGCTACCATTGGACTTCCTAATCCCAACTTTAAAAGTAGCACAAGCGCATGAGTGGAATGGACATGAATTATCCTCTAGGATCTTTGATCTAGAACGCTTAGGTGAGACAAGGTTACAAGCGGCTGTAGGCATCTATGCTGCAAAGAAAAAGCAAAAGGCATACTTTGATGCACATATCAAAGATAAAGGATTGAAAGAGGGAGACCTAGTGTTGGTTTACACACTAAAACAACATGCCTGTAAATTGGAAAAAGAGGATATGGACCCATGATCATTAATAGAATTTCCACTAGCGGTGCAGTTCAATTGGCCACACTAGAAGGTGAAATCCTACCAAACTATATCAGTGGTTGTCGAGTCAAGCTATATCAAGAACCTCTTATAGAGGATATGCTAAAGAGACTCAACACTGCTAAGAAGCGAAAAGAAGAAGAGCTAAGGGTTAGAGAAGAAGCACAGGCAGAGGCGAGAGAACACATTAGGAGAAATAGGTTACGACGCCTAGGCCTAGATGTCAATATTGAGGCCCCAAGATACCACATGGCCATGTGTCAAACATCAAGTGCAAATTCTTCTCGAATAATTGATCGACGCACTTTTGTGACCATAGTGGTAGGACAAGGGAAGAATGCAAAGACTGTGAGAGCATTGATTGACTCATTTTCAAGGAAGTAGGTGTTATCAACTTCCAAAGGTTATGCTAGTATTTAGTTGGAAATAGGTTGGGAGACCAACAATAAGCCCCAAGAGCCACCATCAGACTTCCTATATGCCTGTAACACTCAAGGACAAGAGAGAGCAAAAAATGAGCAACAGACGAGACTCATCACTTTTAAGAGGACTACAAGGAAGGGCCCAACATTCCCCAAAAGCTTTGTTCCTATGATGAGACGTCACCAAACATGATGATCCTTTGAAACCATCATGAAGAGCAACCAAGCATCGTATCATTCCATCCTGAAATTCACATGAAAACAGAATAGCCAAGAACATCAACCATTCATAAAACATGAGTACTCATAGCCTAGTTTCCTATAAGTCAAGAATTTGGAAGATACCGTCCAAATTAAGATGCTTTCTAGTCTTCAAATAATTTGTTAGTTGGCATGGTAGGGATTTAATAGATCAAGCACTAATCAAATGTCAAAACAAGATTTTGGTGAAGTGTTGGGACAGAATCCCTGTGAAGGCCAGCGCCAAAACTCCATCTACATAGGCAAACACAAACTAAATACTTAGGTGTCACATGAACCAGGAAAAGATCTTAGCATATTGAAACAACAAAGTGTGCAAGATAGAGCCATATTGACCCTTTTCATGATGCTAAATTTTCTTGGAAAGTTCAAGAATATTGTCGTAGAAGAGTTCAGGTGGACATAATTCTTAAGTGTGGTAGTCAGGCACCTTCACACCACTGCGCTCTTTTGAGTAAGGATCGGTCTTCAACCTATTGTATACGTAGGCCAAGCATGGATATAGTCCCAAGAGATAGAAGTCACTATAAGAGGGAGCACCCCAGTGCATCTGGTCACTACATGTCTACACTAAATTATTCCCATCTTGGAATAAAAGAAAAGACCTGTATAGGTCTGCCAAACACCAAAGTATCATGGGACAATAAGTTTGAGTAGTATAACCATAAAATACTAAAATTAGGATATCCACACCATTATCACTATAGCCCCCAATCAATAAGACATTCATAGAAAACAAGAAGAGGAATTCTCGAGTACTTCCACTTGATTTCACTATAACGAGTATCCCTTGCATCGTGTAGACAAAGTCTTTTTACTAATTTTGAAAAGCTCTATGAGTCATAGTCAAATCATTTACTTTGGGCATTCTTTCATCACATCCATAATTACACTAAGGCCAATGGTGACTTACATCCCTAACACTACATGCTGAATACTTTCTCACATGACCAAAGTTGAACCAATAGCATTATACATTACTTAAGTTACTCAGGGACATCCGCCACCTACAAGCTTGAGATGCAATTTTCCAAATGCAGTAGTCACATACTTACACCAGCAAGCCACCTAATGTAGAGAAGATGAGAAGCATGGTTTTCGTAAGCACAATGGCAAGTACCAATGTGAGGAGATCCACCTCATAAATTTCAATCCCTAGAGATGTGATGACTAGTATGACAACTATGAGCAAGTGAAGGCACAAGTGCATGAATGAGAAGCAAACAAGCATGCACACACATACACACACACACGCACACACACAAGGCAAGAACAAAGAGTGGAACAATGGAGTGCTTCCTATTACTTTAAAAATCTCTTACAATAGCTCAAAAATCTAACAAGCCAGCCCCAAAATTGAGCTCTCTAGCTCTTTTTATCGTTTTTGACTAGGTTTTGGCCCTATCCAGACCTAGTGTTTGGCCTAGTTAAAAATTAGGTTCTAAGGCTTATTTGAGGGCTCAATCGGAGTCTAAAAATTATGAAAATTGATATGTAGGTGCTTCTAGTACTCATCAAGCTTGAGGACTACTCCACTTGAACAAAATGGAGTATAATCTACCAAAAATGATATTTACAATGTTTGGGTAGTGATGAAAATCACTATTGGTTGGAAATAATTTGTGAGAAAATTCATTAGGCCTTATTGTCAGGTTGTGCTTGACTGCTCTCTTGTGCTTGACTGGTCTCCTCATTGGTTGTAGGCCAACACTCCCCCCCTCTATAGCATCTATCACCCCTAACAGACCTATGTGCTAGAGGGTAGTCAATATAGTATTGGATGATGTCAGTGGCCAGTTCATGTTTGCATATTTGTACTCCCTTTGCTAGATGAAACTGTAGTGCATCCCAATCAATGCCGCTTGCAATATTGGGCTGATTTTTAATGTAGTACTCTGAGTACATGGCCTGCTCACATGCAAATAAGTGTAGGCGACGTGCAAACAACTCCCACTGCTATTCCCAAAATCTTGTTGTGAACATATCTTCAAAGTTCTATTTGTAACATGTCGGGAGGTATTTTATACGTTTGTGCCAAGCATAGGCAACTCTAATGCTTAGGGTAGTGCTCATGTCATACACTAAATGGTAGATTCCATTGGTGAAGCCCGATAGAGCTACTTGTGATGCTTCTGTATTTTAAAAAGTTTTGAGCATGATCTGCATCATATCCAAAATTTTGAGCATCATTTGCACGGTGACATCTAGCATTGGCTTCAGGAAAGGGATCTAGTGGTGGATGGTGGCCATCATGTAACCAATGGAGGGTGGTCCTTGTAATGATGAAATGTATGGATAATTAAGCCATTCCTTACATTGGGCATTATTCTGCACTTTAACATTAAATGCTTTCCATGATCTGCACCATGGAACTGGATGATAACATGGATTGTAGATAAGATGCAGAGGTGCATGTTTCCACGTACATAGTATTTTTGGGTAAGTCTCTAAGAGCTTTTACCACCATGTCTATTGATAGATTTTGCCTTTTTGTGCTTCTAGTGGTAGGTCCTCGGGTTGAAATTGGGTTGTGAAGGTGGGGATCTTCCCCGTGACTCTGTATTTCCTCATTGAGAATGACAAAGTAAGGCCGGTACTAAAGTTTGAATGATGTGATGAGGTGCCAGGGTGCCAAGTTTTGGAAATAGCTGGATTGTAGCATTGTTTCTTCTATGAACCAAATTGCATGATTTTGCACCATTGTGTGAAATTCGTGAGTACGCCTGATTTCTTCCACTTGTTTTAACCAGGGGGTCATGGCACTTTGAATGTATCCTGATCCTCTTTTGTTATCCATCCACCGAAAATGGGTTGAGGATCATAGTCGTCTTCAAACATTTGTTCTACTCGAATTGAGATGGTTTTTTCTTCTGAGGGGGCCTTTGGTGGGGATGGTAGCATTTCATATTGTAGGAGTCACATTTGTAACTCTTTGACTTGTTGCTTGAGTTCCTGTAGTGCATCTGAATCAGTAATGATTGAAGAGGTTGATACGGTGGTTGGGGCGACAACTATAGTATCTAACTTTCATTGTTGCTGCAATTGATCCATTTCTTCTAATAACTTGTCATGGGCTTCGAGCAGGTTAGCATAGTCTTCTGGTATGATTTTGATGTTCTCCGAGGGTACAACTTGAAATTTTGAGGGACTGATGGGTGCTCTTGGTGTATTCTCTATGGTTGCTGCTAGATTTTCTTGATTTTGGAGTTGTAAATGGCAATTTTTCTCTTGAGCCACTACAAGGTGTCTTTGTAGTAGTGCCATGTTGCACTGGAGCTTAGAATTACGTTCCATCTGATCTCGTAGATGTCCTTCAATTTGTTGCATGGTGTCTGTATCTATGTTCTGCAACTTTTCTTCCAAGGTGTTATGGGCTTCTTGTAACATCTGAAATTGCATCTGTAAACTCTTATTGTTGTCCTCTAGTGTTGCGATGCATTGTTGTAACTCTACAAAGTGCGTTTGTAATCTCTTGTTATGTTCCTCTAGCTAGTGGTACTCTGTCCTTAGCTACGACACACACTGAAGCATGGTATCAAATGCATTATTTATAGATGGATATGTAGTTTTTACATTGGTTGTGGCAAGGGATGAGAGGGAACGGGGAGTGTAGATGGTGTGCCTACTTCATATGTGTGTGCTGGTGAAGTTGGTTGTGGGGAAATGGGGGATGGTGGAAGTGTGGGGGTGTGGGAGGTACTATGGGTGGAGAAATATCCATGTTGTTAAACATGAAGGTAAGAGTGGTGGCTACCATATACATCGGAATGGTAGGTGGTGTGTGTGATCGTGGTGAATAAGTGCGAAGTGGGTGCTGAGAATGAAAATGGTGGAAATGGTCGAGACATGGGCTACAACATGCTTGATAAAGTGGCCTGGATGGGTTGAAGGATTGGTGGAATAGAAGTGGGAATGTAAGAGCTTGGAGGTGTGAATGCCATGGATGAAGCTTTGAAAATAGGGAAATCTAGAAATGTGGATGTAATGTCTAGTTGGCCTATGACTAAGGTCATGGAGGCTGGATGTCCTAAGGTGGGCTCCATAAGGGATTCACTGGTAATGGTGTTGGTATGATATAAAGGGTTGTCAAAGCAGGAAAACAAGGTTGAGCTGAAAGTGGGACTACGGAAGATGAAGATTTGCTATATCGGGTTAGTAGTCGGGATGATATTTACCACTTCTATTTAAGGAGGTGATGGTGGGGTTGTTGGAGATAGTGGCTTTGTTGATTCTTCATGGATGACCATGGGTTCATGGCCAGGAGTTCTAGTTGCTTTGGATGTTGTCATGATTGGTTTGGTTGCGATGGTAGTTTCCTCTACAAAGGTGATGGGAATTTAAATGTTTTTGCCTAACCTTGGTCTTGCTTGGAATTTTCATGGATCGTATTGAACAGGGGGTGTCTACAATGTAGATTGAATGGATTCCACTATGCCATAAGTTTCTGCTAGCAGTAGTAGAGTTTCACTATATTGAGAGTCTACACAAGCCTATTCTAAGAGCTAGGCCATGATCATTCTGCTCTTCTGTTCAAAGAGTAATTGTTGTGCCCGTAGCTTTTCCATGATCTGGTATAATCTATAGAGTTCTGCAGTATAAGCTAGGGCTTCGTTAGTTTCTTCTTCTTCTCCTTCTTCTTCTTCCTCATCTTCACCCTCTGGTTGTTCTAGTTGTTAAGATAGGGCCCTTTGTTGATCTTCTTCCTAGTGTATATGGTGACCTTCCATTGATTTACCCCTTCTTTGGGAGGATATGTGAGGTCTGCTGAGCCCATAAAAGTCATATTGGTCAAAGTCAATCATAGTCAAAGTCAAAGGGTCAAGTTCAAATGGTGAAATTCAACATGTTGAAGGTCAAAGTCCACATGGGTGAAGTCAAAGCATTCAAAGTTCCAGTGTCAAGGTGCATAGGTAGTGCACAAGTAATTGTTCACAAAAGTTATGTTTTGCAAAAAGTAGGTTGCAGGTTGTAGAGTGTCTTTTTGTAATTTCTCTAAGGTTCAAAGTGTTTTTAAAAGTGTTTGGAAGGTTCATGTGAACGCTCTCTTAGGTGCAGAATTGAAGGCAAAAGTGAAGGTATGTGAAGCGGAAGTGTATGCAGAAGTGAAAGTATGGCCCCCAATTAAAATTTTTGTTTTAGTCTAAAGTCACTACAACACGGATTCGTTGGCTACCCACTTTTGGAGGCAATCTTGGGACATCAAAGTGAGCACCAAGATACTCTAGTAGTTAGGAGCGTATGTGAACCGACACTCAAATCAAGGCAAGGAATTATTCTTGGTAAGACTAAGCAAGGTGAGCATAGTCTACACTAAGTGAGGAGCAAGAGAGATACAGTGAGTGTGTGACGCAGAGAAGTGAAGTGCAAGGTGTGTAAGAAGGGTGACTTAGAAGTGTGCAAAAAAGTGCTAAGCCATGCAACCAAAGGTCACAAGGTTCCATTGAAGCTATGCGTGCATCGACAGAAGGTGTCCATCCCTCCCCCTATTGGAAGCTTGAGTGCAAGGTGTGCACAAGTGTAAGCTTGGAGAAGGTGAAGGTTTGGTGCAGAGAAGGTCGGTGGTAGCAAGAACTTGGGTATTTTGTAACTTTGTTGATTGTGCACACTTTGGGATTTTGCATAGAGAGCATTTGGACTGTATTGTACATCACCATTGTACTTTTCTCCTTATAATCAATCTACAAAAGCTTCCACTATCTGTATCTTTCTTCTTATCTTTCCCCCTTCTCCTACAAACACTCAAATCCCTTTTTGCACAAGAATCCCCCAACAAACTTTGGCACGCCTGATGGGACCACAAGGAGATTTGAGCATAGGAGAAGCAAATTCTAAGTCTAGAAGATTTCAAGGGTACCGATAGTACTGTACTACCTAAAGAGGTAATCTTTCTTCCATTGGAATTCTCTTAAACTAAGAGGAGTATGAAGAGCTCATGACCGCAACCTAGTCTCAAAGCTTGAGGGTCCCTTGCAAAGCAACAAGAAGGAAGGTTATTCGAAGATCAACCAGCCCATCGTCATCGACATCATCAGTAAAGAATATGGCAGCCTAGGTAGATTTGGAAACCTTACTTTCTAGATTGAATATAAACTTTCCATCCTTCAGAGGACTAGCACAAGAAGACCCTGATTAGCATATTGAGAGATTCTTACCCTTATGTAAAACAAGGGGTCTAATGGGACGAGAGGATGCATTTTTATTCTTTTCCTTTCAACATTAGAAGGGCTAGTAGACAAATGGTTTAGTCAATTTGTTGGCAATCATTTCACCACATGGGACGTGATGAAGGAAGCATTTAGAACACAATTCCAAAAAGGGAACATAACTGAAAACATTATTTAAGAATTAGAAAATTTTAGACTAGGTCCTAGGGAGATCTTCCCAGAATTTGTTACCAAAGCTAAGGCATTAATGGCCAAACTACCAGACCCTCCCCATGATTTTTTTAATCAAGAAGTGGTTGGCTAAACCACTTCCCATATCAACACAATGTAAAATAAAGGAGTTGGTTTTATCGACAGCAACAATAGAAGAATTTATCAATACAACTACAAGATTGGAACAAATTAGATAGCAGTATGGGGCAAGCTCTTCCAATTTATCATATCCTGTAGAACCTAAAGACCCAGTAATTCAGCTAAGGAAAGAGCTTGAGAGCTTAAAAAGGAATAAGCCCCATAAAGAGGAGGAGAGTGTTGTGAATCTATTGAGGAGGGAAATTGAAGCATTGAAGCTACAAATGGAAGAGGAAGCCCAAGCAGAAGAGCTTGCTCAGCTTCGACAGGAGTTGCAGGAACTCAAAGGGGGTGGCATCAAAAGTGGGCTATGGTGTACCATGTGCAGCAAGCAGGGCCATGCGATAAGTGAATGTCCATTGTTAAGTGTAACTTGCCAATTATGCAAGAAAGCTAGTCATGAGGCCCATGGTTGTCAGTCAAGAGGAATGCCTGCACAACCTTATTGGGCACAAGGAGGTTCTCAATTCTCAACCAATGTAATGGCGGCACCCCTAGCCAAGGAAACAACTATAATCAAAGACCTAGAGGTAATTATGGAAATGGGCTTAGAAGGCCAACTCTCTGTTTCAGGTGTGGAGAGTGCGGACATTATCAAAGTAAATGCACCCTGCTAGAAAATGCCCCCCATGTAGGAATTGCCTAGATGCCCGTGTTCATTATACAAATTGTTGTCCATAAAACAAAGCATCTACATCTGGGCCCCATCTCCAAATGATCTCAGTTGATAATCATGGAGTAGTAGAAGGAGCCAATGTTGTAGAATCACCATCCACTAGAGTGGTACAATTAGAAGAAATCGACTCCATGGTCATGCATATAAGAAACAAAGGGAAAATTCCAAAAGAACCAAACCAAGGATCAAATACTTTTGGAAGTCACAAAGAACAGAGGGTACATCAGAGCAAATCAGATATATATATGAAGATGCAAAAAAAGAGAAAGGAAGTTCAACAAAATGTGAAGAGGTAACACAAAAAGAAGCTTTTTTAGAGACTAACGATTTCATTGGGAATGCATACAGCCAGACCCACAAGGAACATTTTGAGTTTTGAGTACCACTTGCATCATATCCAAAATTTTGAGCATCAATTGGGCTGCAACATCGGGCATGGGCTTCACTCGAGGCATCCAATGTCGAATTGTGGCCATCATGTATGCTGTCGATGGTGGTCCCTATGGTGGTGCTATGTACGGATAAGTGAGCCACTCCTTACATTGAGCATTATTCTGTACCTTTATGTTGAATGCTTTCCATAATCTGCATCGTGGAATGGGGCTGTAGCATGGATTGTAAAGTAGATGTAAAGGCGCATTGTTCCATGTGCGCAACATTTCAGGATATGTCTCAAGAAGTTTCTACCGCCATGTCGATTGACAGATTTTGCCTTTTTGCACCTCTAGAGGAAGGTCGTCGGGTTGAAATTGCGTACCGAAGCAAGGAATCTTACCCGTGACTCTCTGTATTTCTGCATTATAATCGGCCAGAATAACATAGTAAGGCCTGTATTGGAGTTCTGATGAGAGGATAAGGCATCTAGATGACAAGTTCTTGAAGTAATTGGATTATAACAGAGTTTCTTCTATGACTCTCATGGCTTGATTTTGCACTATTGTGTGCTCTTCATGAGAACTCCCCATTTCTTCCACTTGTCGTAGCCATGGGGTCGTGGTGCTTTGAAAGTATCCTAACCTTCTTCCGTTTGTTGTCCTCCTAGTAAGGGTTGCGGATCATATTCCTCTTCAAATGTTTGTTCCACAGGAATGGAGATTGTCTCTTCATCTGTGGGTGCCTCAGGTGGGGATGGTGGTCTTTCGTATTGTAGTAGACATGCCTGCATTTCTGTGACTTGTTTTTGGAGATCTTGTAGGGCCTCCAAGTCAGTGACAAGTGAAGTGGTTGAGGCAGTGGCTTGGAGACCCGCTGTCATTTCTTTCTATCTTGTCTGCTTCAGTTGACCCAATTCTTCTGATAACTAGTCATGTGCATCGAGTAAAGTGGCATAGTCTTCAAGAATGTTTTTGATGCTCTCTGGGGTCACCGCTTGAAACTTGGAGGGACTAATGGATGCCCTAGGTGTGCTTTCGATGGTTTCCTCTAAGTTTCCCTGGTTCTGTTGTTGGAGACGTCTATTTTCATCATGTGCTACTGCAAGGTGTCGTTTGAGCAGGGCCATATTGCGCTGGAGTTTGGAATTTTTTTCCAATTGTATCTGCAAATGGATTTCCAACCCTTGGATCGCTTCCTAATCTACGTTCTGAAATTGTGTCTCCAGCATGCTGTGAGCCTCTTGTAAGGTCTGAAATTGAGTTTGGAGACTGGCTTTGTCCTCTTCCAATGTATTGAGGCATTATTGTAATGCTTCAGAGTGTTCTTGTAACCTTTGATTATGTTCTTGCAGCTGATTGTATTCTGTCCTTAACTGTGACATACATGCAATCATGGTGTCAAATGCATTGCCTATGGATGAAGGTGTGGTTTGTACAATGGAAGATGCAAGGGGAAGGAATTGGGGAATGTGAAGTGTGAATGTTGTGTCTACAGGAGATGTGTGTGCAGGTCAGATTGGTGGAGGGGGGATGGGGGAAGGTGGGAGTGTGGGGGGAGATGGAGGTGCTATTGGTGGTGAAATGTCCATACCCTCAGGGGTGGACATGAGTGTAGTGTCTAGCATGTATACCGGAATGGTAGGTGGTGTGTGTGTGATAGTGGTGAATATGTGTTGTGTGGATGGTGGGAATGGTGTTGAGGAGAGGGGTTGGGTGGTGGCTTGAAACATTCTACAAAAGTAGTCATGGGCGGGTTGAAGGATTGGTGGTATGGGGGGTGGGAAGGGCGAGGTTGGAGGCGGGAAGGCCATGAAAGGGGATGTGGTGGCAGGGAATCCGAAGAATATGGATCTAGTATCGGGATGGCCTATGATCCGGGGCATGGGGGTTGGTTGTCCTATAGTAGGCTCTATGGAGGATTCTGTTATGATGGTAGTGGTATTATATAAAGGGTTTTCAAAAGACGAAAACAAGGTGGAACTAGAGGTTGGACTACGGAAGATGAAGGCTTGCTCTATGGGGTGAGTAGTCGAGGTGATCTCCACGGCTTCTGTTCTAGGAGGTGATGGTGGGGGTGGGGGTGGTAGTGGCTCGATTGATTCATCATGGGTGACTAGGTGCTCTTGGCTAGAAGTTACAACTACTTGGTAGGTTGTCTCAATGGGTTTAGATGTAATAATAGGTCCTTCCACTGTAGTAATGGGAATTTGGATGTTTTTGCCAGACCATGATCTTGTTTGGAATCTTCACGGGTCATATTGAACAGGAGGCCTCTGGATCACTGATTGGACTGCTTCCACTACCCCATACATTTCTGCCACCAATAGTAGGCCTTCGCTATATTCATAGTCAACTCCAACGTCTTCCAATAGCTGAGCCATGAGCACCCTACTGCTCTGTTTGGTGGGCAGTTGTTGCAACTGCACTCGTTCCATGATTTGATATAGCCTTCGGAGTTCTGCTATATATGCTGGGGTTCCGGTGGTTTCTTCGGCTTCTGCTTCTTTGTCTTCCTCTTCTTCACCTTCTGTGTGTTCTAGTTGTTGAGATAAAGTTCTCTGTTGATCATCATACCAATGTACATGATGAATCTCTATGGATTTCCTCCATCTTTGGGAAGAGGTTCCCTATTCTTCTGTGTCCGAAAATAATTCTACATCAGAGAGTTGGGTATTCTGCAAGAATGATTCAAAGTCGAAGGTGCTCATCCCTTCAACATCTCGAGTCGTAGGAAATTCAAATTCAGGAGGGATAGGAGGAGCCAATGGGGCAGCTTGTGATGTGCCTTCAGATCCAGATATGGGTATGCAAATGGTAAAGGGAGGCATGGTGGCAACCCCTCGTGGTGAGACTTCCGGAGTCGTGAGAACTTCTCATGTCTGGACACAAGGAATTGAGCCCGTCATGCCCTTGGATTGATGTGTGGCCATTTTGAGTCTTTTAAACATCTGTAACTATGACCATGTTAAAGCACGTTCAATGGGTACATCGTATGCTAAGCACTTGTAGATGATGTGCGTGATTGCACAACAACCATTCACCACTTGCTTTCTAGATGACCTTTCATTTGCTTCATACAACTGCTCCATAATCCATACAGGAAGCGTAATTGGTAATGCACCTGTCTCTGCCAAGTAAAGAGCGAACCATATTTGTTTGTGGGGTTGTGTGAATTGTCCTGCCCAGGAAACGCAAAATGTTGCATGCACATTCAAAGAGGAATGGACACATTTGGTGTGAGTGATGCCATATCTTTCAACTTTTGTAGCTTTCGGTTCTTCATGTTAGTGGGAATAAGAGCATCCTTCTCAGAGGGCACATGTGTGCCATGCATGTTCAAAGCAGAGCTTACCAATTCCAACGTGAGTTCGAACCTTTTCAGCTCGACAAATGTTCCTGGTTTATCTTTTTCTTCATTCACCTATAATGTTGAGACCAAGTAGTAACATCGTAGGGGATCTGGTTTGGGTAAGGGTGCTGCAAAGTACTCTACGAGCGTTGCACATTGCCATATGGTTTGAAGTTCTTATGTGTTCTGGAGAGTCTCAAACTCCTTGGAAAAGAATTGGAATTGGACCCATGACTTGTCATACTCACACTTGGACTCCCAGATATACTTGGCCTCTCCTAAGGGCCCTCGCATGCCATTGAACCAATGAGAAATTGCATGGACTCTCTCTGTGATTCCTGTGGGAGGATCCGGTATAGATATTTGCTGGAGGTGTTGCAGCTCCACAGGTCATTCAGTTGGTGGCACATCAATAGGTAGACTCTCCACATTAATCCCTACAATACTTACTCCTGCTTGTGAGCTCGGACCCGCTGCTTCTGCCATGAGGTGGCTTATAGTTGTTGATGCTTATTTGCTAGAAGAAGAGAGGCACATTAGCATTGCATAGGAAACAAGATGCTATGGTGTTCCCACCACAATACTAACATGACATTCCACGTGGTTAGGGGTTAGTGGGTGAAGTGTTGTGATGTGTGTGAATGTTGGTTAGTCAGTTAGTGTTCCTCCTAGATGCATACTCTTGGATGTGCAATGTACTCAAAATGCACCTACATCAGAGTGGAGTGATTTACAAAAGGTGGGTCAGGGGGTTTTATACAGGGTTTAAGTCTCCAAACTTTGATTGTGGCATCATAGCTTTTAGTGGTGATGACATGTAAAGGTTTGTGGACTGGATTGTGTTGGATTTGGGACCTTTTGGGTACCCATTTCCCGACATTCCTAGTTGCGACTGAAGATGTCATGGTATGGAGTGTAGATGTTTGCCTTGGGATTTGTGCCAAGAGTGCCTATGAATGTTGACTCAATCTTGTGAATGGAGGTGAAGCTATTTGAGCGTGTAAGCAGGTCTTGGGCACCCAGATTTGTTTAGCATTTGGGATTGCCTTCATTGACCGCTTCGGGATCCAAATAGAAATGGTATGTCTAGAGTGTTGCCTAGGGTACTCCTTCGTTGTAATCCTCGATGATGTAGCTTGTTTGGTGCATCTTTGAGAGCCTGTCTCTGAAGCCGTGGGTTTCCCACCCTTGCATATCCATATCTGCTTCATGCCATGAGGTACTTCATATTCCACAGGTTGGTGCTCATGCTTCTTGATCATCAGTCTCCTCTGTGTCATGTGTTGCGTGGCTTGCTTTCCTCGAATCCTCTTTGGAAAAGAAGGGAACTCCTTATTGACTTCTGCACTTTCACCAAGAGTGACAATCTTCTGTACCATAGAACTTTGGACAAGAATAACATCATTATCTTCATGTGGATTCCTGGACGGACCAGGATTTGGTGCCTTTTCTAGTGGCCTAAGTGCTTGATTTTCTAGTTCAATTGTGATGCGGTTTTGGCCTACCCAAGCCTGAAGAAGTCCACTTCTTAGGTTGAGGTTGACTGCCTGATCATAGATCCAGTCTTGGCCCAAGATAAGAGGTTCGGTAAGATCCTCGTCTTCACATAATAGCACTTTGACTACCATTAGATCCTCTTGAATGTAGAGGGGAAGTTCCACCTCTCCCATGCAAGGGGTTTCCACACCTCCCAATCCTATGAGATATGCCTCGATAGGATTGACCTTGAATTGCAATTCTTGGCAGTAAGAAAGTTGAACTGCACTAGTGGCTGCTCCTGAGTCAATTAAGGCTCTCACGGTCCTTGCACTCTCTCCTTGTCCAAGCTCTAGGGTCACAAAAGGTCGCCGATCGACTATCCTATGAGAATGTTCACCTGAAGCCTCAAACATGCCCATGTGATAACCTAGAGCTTCTTGAGTGTGAGGCATAGGTTAATCTCTACCTTGTCTTCTCAATTTCATTCGTTAGATGCATTCTAAAGCTTCTGTCCGTGCTTCTTTTTGAATTCTTTTTTCCTCTTCTTTACGTTTCCTTGCAGTATTGAGTCGATTTAACATCTCCTCCGTGAGGGGTTCCTGATATAACTTAACTTCGCATCCACTGATGTAACTTGATAGAATGTCACCTTCTAGAGTGGCTAGTTGAAGTGCCCCACTTGTTGAGATCCTATTGATAATCATTGGCCCATAGCCTCTCTTCTCTAATTTTCATGCATGTTGCTTCAAGGTGTAGACTAGGTCTAGGTCTCGTGCTTTAGGTGTGGCTTGGAGTACCGTTTTATAGGCAACTCTGTATGCCCAAACACCATGGTGCAGCTATTTGTCCCAATCAGAGTGTTTATTATTAACCAATTTTGTCAATACATTGCATAGACTCTTATTTGTGCTCTCAACCTGTCCATTAGCTTGTGGATGATAGGGGGCATACTTCTTATGTATCACGAAGAATTCTTGGAGAAGGTTTTCTATGACTTCATTCAAGAAGTGTGTGCCTCTATCACTTACTAGCTCTATTGGTAACCCATATCTGGTGAACGCTGTGTACCTAAGTCAAGAAGACTCAAGGACCTGTGCCAAAGAGACTAAACCTCATTTGCAACACAAGTGCGTATAGTGAGAGATTGACACACACTTATATGTTAATCCTATCAAACGACCTAACCAAGTGTATGAGGACACGTGCACACATGATGGAGAATGAAGTGGTTCAGCTGATATGTATGAGAAAAGACTAATTCACCTCTCTAACTCATTGAAAGACTGGAAGTGTTTGCCGCGATACCACTTATAGCAGTTCTTAGTAATTCGAAGATTTCTCCCAGCTCAAAGCTCCGAATATAGTCAATAGGGTACTCCGTTTGAAGCTCTCGACAAGACGCATCTATTGGAAGTCTCAATTCTGACAACTGTGCTTCAAGTTATGACCAAATTAGTGAATGGCGGGAAGCACCCTCACTCACGCCACAACTCCTACAAGCTCACACACACACTACAACAACTCAAAAACAGTGGGGAGGGGTAGACAACAGTCCTACACACACATTCCAAGCATTACACACTCATAGAAGATCAAAGAGAAGATGGAAATCTGCAAGAAAGAGGCAAATTCGAGATTCAAGAGTTCTCCTTCTTCACAATGGCAAAAAGTCTCTACAAAGAGTCACAAAGTGACTTATATACATGTGCCCTAAATTTGGTCCTTTCACACAAGAGACCGGCACTTAATTACTAAAAAGTGAATTTCCTACTAATTTACAAGGGATATTTTACAACAAGATGGGATTATGCCACTAGAGGACTCCTCTAGTGTATTTACATGGCTTGAGGGAATTTCCTAAGACTTGAAAAAAAATGTGCCCATTAATTTGAAAATTTTGGGGCTCTTCTTTTATGCTTCTCTGCTCTGCAACACTCTCCCCCTCCTTGTCTCTGTCGTCCCTTGGCAGACTTTACTTCTTGTCCTCAGCTTGTTTAAGAGTTCTGAATACATGCACCCAGCGGTCGAAGCGGCAACAAGGATTGTCAGACAATTGGTTATCTTATCCGAGGTATGTCCTTTGCTTTAGTTTGCCCCTTGGTATTCCTTATATCACAAGTCTGAGTTGCTGTATTCAGTCGGGCTGCCACGCACGCCACCAGTGACTAGGAATGCGCTGTCCTTCGTCACTCGCTTCAACTTTTCAGCCTCTACCTCTTTCTAACTTTTGGTCTTGTGATTTGTCTTTGTCTTCACACATCTGACCTGTTGTATTGCTTTGAGCCTGTTTACTTTGTTGACAACGCACGCTATCACTGGAAGGATTACTACCTGCCAAATATTGTCTTGCACTTTGTAGCTCAATGATGAGTAGCACCTCCTTTAATGTCAATCCGGGAAGACGTGAGGATGGTATGAAGACCTCGAGCAAGTGGCGGTACAAGTGCGTGAGTGAGAAGCACACAAGCATGCACACACATACACACACACGCGCACACAAGGCAAGACAAAGAGTGAGAATCAATGGAGCTTTTTAGATTACTTTCAAAATGCTCTTACAAGTTCGTTTCAATTACAATCTAACCTCAAAAATGAGCTCTCTAGCTCTTTTTATAGTTTTTGACTAGCTTTTGGCCCTGTCCAGACCTAGTGTCCGGCCTAGTTAAAAATTAGGTTCCAGGGCCAATTTGAAGGCTCAAACGGAGTCTAAAAAATACGAAAATTGATATGTAGGTACTTCTAAGGCTCCTCAAGCTCAAGGACTCCTTGGCTTGCACAAAATGGAGCTACAAAAATATGAAATGGTATTTACAATGATTGTTAGTGATAAGAATCACTGTTAAAAGATGTAGATTGGAAAAATTGAAGGGCCTATCTGCCAGATTTGCGTCGACTGCTTTGTCTACTTACTCCTTCACCTTGTTCTGACTCTCTCCGTTGGCTTCCTTGTCTCGTCAATCCTTGGGTTCCCTGGCTTCCTTGTCTAGTCAGTCCTTGGGTACCCATACTGCTCTCAACACCCCCCCCTCTCTCGCGTCTGTCGTCCCTGACAGACCCTTGTTGCTGGGGGTGTTGGATGTAATATTCCGCAACCTGAGTGGCAAGCTGGTGTTCTTGTAAGCGTAGTCCTCTGGCCAAATCTGTCATCATACGATCCCAATCGATTGGTCCTGGAACATCCGGATGTGGCAGACGTAACTGATCTGCATGGATCGCTTGTTCTACTGCGAATAGATGTAGCAAATGTGTGGGTCTGGGAATAAAAATTTCGGAATTGTATTCCCAGAAGCCCGTAGAGAACATTTCCTCAAATGTTTGCTTGAAACATGCGGGCAAGTACTTGATTCGTGCATGCCAAGCAAAGATAACAGTGACCGAGGGGGTTTGGCTCATGTCGTAGACTAAATCCTTGTTGCCTTGAGCGAATCCCGGAGCGGAGATGTATGGAGCTTGGACATTCCGAAAGGTTTTGAAGACAATGGTCATGAGCTCAAATATCTTCATACACATTTTCGCTGCTATATCAGGTACATTGTTTAGGCGTGCGGACCAGTGCCGAATAGTTGATATCATGTAGGCTACAGTTGGAGGTCCTCGAGGGGGAGCAAAATACGGGTAGTTAACCCAAGCGGAGCACTCTTTATTGTTGCGTACCTTGATTGCAAATGCTTGCCAGGATCTGCGACGTACCACTGGACAATAGCATGGGTTATACTTGATATAGAGTGGCATGGTGGCCCAGGTACTCATCATCTCAGGGTAATCGGTGAGTAAACGTGCACGCCAATTAGGTTGGAAAATCGAGCCAGCACGTGCGTCGGTCGGTAAATCCCCTATCTCAAATTGAGTAGCGAATGTGGGCTCCTTCCCAGTATGTCTTTTGACTTCTGCATTATAATCATGTAGTAAGACAAAATAAGGCATGTATTGCGCTTCTGATGTTGTGATTAACCGTTGATGGGATAATTGTTGAAAGTAGGAAGACCGAAGGACCGTTTCTTCCAGATTCGTGAGAGATTGCATTTGCACGGCCACACGATCATCATGTGTCTTACCCACTTTCTCGACCCTTCTGACCCAATCTGGAACTTGAATTTCTAACGTGTCTTGTCCTTCTTCTGTAGTTCGACCACCAGGCGTCGGCATAGGCTCGTAGGGCTCTTCGTAGCTGTCCTCGACGGGGATTTCCACTACTGTTTCAGGTTCTGGTTCTTCAATGGGCGAGGGTGGTCGTTCATATGGTAGGAGGCGTGCTTGGAGTTCTGCCACCTGTTTCCGAAGGGTCTCCATTTCTTCTGTAGATTGTTGCAAGATTACCGGTTCCTGTTGAGCAGTGGGTACACTGGCTAACTGTTTCTTTAGATCGGCACATTCAGTCTCTAGTTTCTCATATGACTCCAGGAAATTTGCATGCTGCTCAAGCAAAATGCGGATGTCTTCTGATGGAACTGCTCTATATCTGGTAGGGCTAATGGTTGCTCCTACGGTTCCTTCCATAGCCGCTTCAAAGTTGTCCTGATTTTGTTGTTGAAGTCGTTTGTTTTCCTCTAGTGCTGCGGCCATATGCTTTCTTAATAGCCCAATGTTGCGTCTGAGCGTGGCATTAGATATCATTTGCGCTTGAAGCACTGTTTCTAGCTCCTTAACTGCTTGGTCATCTACCGTTGATGCCTTTGATTCCAGTTCGGAGTGAGCCTGCTGTAGTGTGGCATGCTCGTCTAGGAGCGTCAGGTAGTCAGCTTCAAGAGTGGTGACTCTAGCTTGGAAGCGTTGAGATTCTGCCTGGAGGGCAGCATTGCGTTCTTCTAATTGATGGAAGTCGTGTTGTAGCTGATTTGCACACTGAAGTAATGTGTCGAACGTGCTATTTACATTATGAGATGCAAGGGGAAAAGTTTGAAATGCAGAGGAGGTGGGATTGGGTAGGGGGGTAGTGAATGCTGTGTGTGCCAATGATGTGAGTGGGGAGGTGGGGGGTAGTGGAGGGGAAGGTGGGGAAATCGTGGGGAGAGGTGCTGTGGTTGGTGAAATGTCCATTGGATCAGACAAATTGGTGTGTGTAGGGGCTACCATATAGGTGGGTATGGTAGGTGAAGTGAGTGTGGTGTCCGTGTAAATTGATGTCGTTGCGAACATCGGAGGAAGGTGGCTTTGAAACATGGGAGAGCGGAAGAACTGCTCCACAAAGGACGGGTATTGTGGTGGTGAGGTCCGGTTGAAAGAGGTGTAGGGGCCAGCTGGGAAGTGAGGGTTATGGAATGGAGGTACACGTATTGGGGGGTAGGTCGGGAAACACAGGGTTCCTTCCGTGGGTGCTGGGTTTCCAACCACGCTAGTAATTATGGGATGGCCAGTCATGGGTTCAGCGGATAGATGGGACGAAGTGTACAAGGGATTGGTGACGAAGGAGAAAAGGGTGTCTTGTGAGGTGGGTTCTCGAAATGAGAATGATTTGAATGAGGATGGATTATAAGTGGAGGTAGAGGTGATGACTGTCGTTTCTTCCAAGGTGGGAGGTGGTGGCGGGGGCGGAGAAGGTGGTGATGGAGGACGCTGGGGTGAGATGGGTGATGTCTGAACGAAGGTTTCAGCGGAGAGGTCCGTGGTGGTGGTGGGAGTGGCTGTGGTCTCAATAGGTACTTCTGGTTCTGTGACGGGTATCCTGATAGTCTTACCTGCTCGTGGTAACGTGTCCACTCTGCGTTTGTCATACCTTACGGACTGGCGGACTGCGGTGTGGACAGCCTCTGGAACTCCTAAAGAGTCTGACACTAATTTGAGGGTGTCAATGAAATGTTGGTCCACTCCTTCATCTGATAGCATTTCTTGCATCAAAGCTTGGCCGGATACCAGAGAGAGCTGATGCCTTTCTTGTACTGCTTTGATAGTGTCGTATAGCCTTCTTAGTTGAGCTGTATATGCAGGTGCACCTACAAGTTCTGGCACCTCTTGTTGCTCCTCTTGTTGGTCTTGATCATATTCCTCCTCATCATCCTCCTGCTCCTCATCTCCGTCCTCTTCTTCCTCCACTTCAACAGGGGTGACGGGGGCTTGGGAGGTTGTGGCCTGCGTTTGTACATTTTCCACTTGTTGTGCCTCTGCTGTCTCCAGCTCGACATCTTGTAGTAGTTGTTCGAAGTCTTCATTAGTGAGTTCTTCCAAAGCTGCACCACTAGGAAATTCGAGATCCGTTGGGATAGGAGGAAATAGCAAAGTGGAACCATCGGTGCTGCGTCTTGGAAGCCGGAGTGTGAATGGTCGGACTCTTCGGGGTGGCGGGGTGACCTCTGGTGTTAGGGTGGCTCCACGTGGCTGAGCACATGGGACTTGGACCGTGCCTCTCATCTTCTTAGAAGGGGGTCCAGTGGATGTCCTGCCTCGGAACTGATCTACCCGATTCCACATCAGGGCTCGTTGGATTGGAATGTCATAAGCCAAACACCTATAAATGATTCTTGTCATAGCACAGCAACCATATAAAACCTGTTTCCGTGGCCAGCGTTTGTGAGCTAAGTGTATCTGATCAATTATCCAGTGGGGTAGGTTGATGGTGAGGCTCTGTGTTTCTGCCAGATACAGGCTAAACCAAATCTTCTTGTGCGGCATGGTGAATCTATCCTGCGCCGGGAAAGCAAAGTGTTGCATGCACATACGAAGGTGTATGGCAATATTAGGCGTCATGGATACCATGTCCTTGAGCTTGGTGAGACTTCGATTCTTCATGTAATCCGGTACTAGGGTTTCCTTTTCTGTAGGAATATGCATGCCGCGCATATCCAGAGCTTCTCTCACCAAATTGTTTGATAGTCTAAACCTTTTGAGCTCATTCCCCTTTGTCAGAGATGGAATCACAAATGAGCTTGCACCTTTTAGGTTCGGATTTGGAGTCAAGGTGTTGATGAGATAATAGCATCGCATGAAGTCAGGTTTTGGGAGTCGGGCACTGAAATAGGCACTCAATCCGGCTTTTTCCCATATCGGACGTAGACTTTCCGCATTTTGTAATTTCTCGAATTCTCTTGTAAAGAAATGGTATCTGCCTTGCTTTCCATTGTAGTCCAACTCTGATTCCCATAGATACGTTCCTTCCCCCAAAGGTCCTGCTACCTCGGTAAACCAGTGTGAAGTCTTTCCCACGGGCATGGTGTGGCCACGCGGAGGGTCCGCAATAGGTATGATTTTGACGGCCTGCAACTCTTCTGGTCTTTCAACTGTCTCAGGCAAAACGGGTAAACTGTCCAAGTCCACCACTTGCGGGTTTGTTTCTGTGTGAGAGCTAGTTCCTGCTGCCTCCGCCATGTTGAAAATGTCGTAGCTGATTCTGTGAGAATATATGAATAAACGTTAACATTGCAATGGACACAAAAATGACATGGTGTCCCTCATTACAATATTAACTTAAAGTTCTGGAGTGGTTAGTAGTTAATAAGTGCTCGGTGCTGGTGTGTGTAGTTAGGAGTTAGGTAGACCTAAGAGCTGAAGCGAATTGATGAGAAGCGGTTAGTAGGTGGTCATGGATTTACAATAGGGTCAGGGGGTTTGTTACAAGTCTTGGGCTGCCAAAGGCAGTGGATGGGTTTTACTCGTGGTTCCGTAGAGATTCTCGAGAGCTTTCTAGGTGTGTCAGCTTTAACCTGAGGCCTCTTAGGGGCCCGTTTACAACTGATTCTGTTCGTGTTCATGTGCCTTGATGTTGAAGGTGAGTGGATGTAGGCTGTGCGAGTGAATAGATCATGCTGTGTAGAGTGTGTTCTTGGTATAGCTATCTGAGCCCGCAAACAAGCCTTAGGCACCCAAATTTGTCTTGATTGTGGGCTAGCCTTCATCGACCTTTTGGGCACCCAAATAGATTTCACTTTAGCCGAAGAATTTCCGGACGACCTCTTATTAGTGACGTGTCGATGGTTATTAATAAGAGGCTTCCCCCGTTCTGTTGGCGTGGTTGCAACCGGGTGTTCGCCTTTTCGCACCCACACTTGATTCACTTGTTGGGACATTCTGCTGCGCAGATTTTGATGTCCGGCATAGGTAGTACTCTGCTTCTTTTGCCTTTGCTCCACCTTTGGTCGTTGCCTCCTTCTGGCCCTTGGAAAAGAAGGGAGTTCCGTGGCATCCCTGACTCCTTTTTTGCAAATATCATTCCTCTGCAACACAGGGTTTTGAACAAGAACAGCATGGTCATCTTCATGTGTACCCCTGGAGGGACCAGGAGTCCGTGCCTTTCCTAGTTCCTTGAGTGTTCCTTTATCCAACTCTATTGTAATTCGACTATGATTGACCCATACGTGAAGAAGTCCACTTCTTAGGTTTAAGTTGACTGCTTGGTCATAGATCCAGTCTTGACCCAAGACAAGAGGTTCAATGAGATCCTCATCTTGACACACTAGTGCTTTAACTGTCATGGCCTCATCATGAATGTAGAGGGGAAGTTCCACCTCGCCCATGCAAGGGGTTTCCACGCCTCCCAATCCTATGAGATATGCTTCCACAGGATTGACAGTTAACTGTAACTCTTGACAGTAAGACACTCTAACAGCACTAGTGGCGGCACCTGAGTCAATCAAGGCTGTTACAGTCCTTGCACTCTTTTCTTGTCCTATTTCTAGGGTTACGAAAGGACGTCGATCAGTTATCCTAGGTGAGCTGGTTCCTGCAACTTCACACATTGCCATATGATATCCTTGGTCTGCATAGTCATCAGTCCTAGACTGCTCTCTACCTTGCCTTCGTAATTTCATCCTTCTGATGCGTTCTAAAGCTTCTGCTTGAGCTTCTTCTCTAATTCGCTTCTCTTCCTCTTTGCGTTTCTTAGCAGTGTTGAGTCGGCTGAGCATTTCCTCTGTGAGTGGTTCCTGATACAACTTGACTCTGCATCCGCTAATATAATTAGGGAGAACATTACCCTCTAATGTGGCTAATTGTACTGCTCCACTCGTGGAGATCCTATTGATGATCATAGGTCCGTAGCCTCTCTTTTCTAGCTTCCTCGCGTGTTGTTTTAGTGTATAGACTAAGACTAGATCTCCTGCTTTCAAACCCTTATCCTTTACGTGGGCATCAAAGTATGCCTTCTGTCTCTTCTTGGCAGCATATATGCCTGCAGCCGCTCGCAGTCTTGTTTCTCCTAATCGTTCAAGGTCAAAAATTCTAGAGGAGAGCTCATGACCTGTCCATTCGTACTCTTGTGCTACTCTCAATGTAGGGATCAGGAAGTCTAAGGGTAGCACAGCATTTTGACCGAATACCATCTGAAAGGGAGTGGCTTGGAGTACCGTTTTGTAGGCCACTCGGTATGCCCAAACAGCATGGTGTAGCTGTTTGTCCCAATCAGAACGTTTAGTGTTCACTAATTTCGTCAGTACATTGCATAGAATCTTATTAGTGCTCTCAGCTTGTCCATTAGCTTGAGGGTGATAAGGGGCAGACTTCTTGTGTATTACCAAGAATTCTTGGAGTAGGTTTTCAATCACTTCGTTCAAGAAATGAGTGCCCCTATCACTTACAAGCTCTATAGGTAGCCCATATCTCGTGAATACATTCTCAAACAAGAATTTGGCAGTTGTTTGAGCATCGTTCTTGGTTGTAGCTTTTACCTCTACCCACTTGGTGAGATAATCTGTTGCCACAATGATGTATTCCGCATGAGAACCCTTAGCTGGGGGATTAATAGGACCAACGAAGTCTATTCCCCACTTAGAGAATGCACGTCCACCCATCATAGGTTTCAGTGGCATCTCATCTTTGCGTATAGGATACTGAGTCCTCTGACAGACATCACACCGTTTCACATAGGTATGTGCATCCATGTGAAGGGTAGGCCACCAAAAGCCCGCAAATAGGATTGCCTTGATCACCCGATCCGGTCCAAAGTGTCCTCCTGCTACACCTTGGTGAGCAGTTTCTAAGATCTTAAGATACTCACTTTCATGGACACATAGTCTCAGGTAACCATCTTTACCGCGCTTATATAGATTATTACCGATGAGTGAGTAGTCCTGAGCTTCTTGTTCTAAACTCCTTTTCCTAGCTAGAGTCATGTCTGGAGGGAATGCGTTTGTCCTCAGGAATGATACTAGTGGTTCGCTCCAATCTGGCACGATGGATACTTGATAAAGAGTGGCATGTTCCACTGGTGGTTTAGTGCAACAGATTGGGCATCCCTTGCACAACTTTTGGACATCAGCTTGCATAGTTGGCCAATGCACTCCGAATCTCTTTAGAGTCTGCAAAGTTCTTTGCTTTGAATGGTGTTGCTCTAACGCACCTACATGTGCTAATTGCAACCATTTAGCGTACTCATCTTCTTCTACGCAACAAGCCAAGATCCCTTGATCTGTGTGCTTGTACATGCTTCCTGCCATGATATGGTACTTTTGGGCTTTTACGATCTCTCTATTCCGTGTGTTCACCACTGGATGGCTAGGCCCGTATGTCAATACTGGTACTATTGGCTTGGCCCACTGCGGCACCACTTCCAAATTAAACAAGTAAGCATCAGGAAGGTCATCTGACACTCCTTGTGGGGCTTCTCCCGATGTGAGCCTAGAGAGATGATCTGCTCTCAAGTGGGTTCTACCTTTTCTCACCACAACCTCAAAATCATATTCCATTAGCAGGAGAAACCATCTTACTAATCTTCCCGTATTGCAAGGCTTGTTTACTAAGTACAACAATGCCTGATGGTCTGTAAAAAATTTAAACTTATTTGCCAGCAAATAATGTCTAAACTTTTTAACTGCATATACCATGCCTAATCCTTCTCGTTCAGTAGTGGTATAATTTCGTTCGGCCGCATTCAATTGTCTACTGGCATAGGCAATTGGAAGATCCATATTACCTTCACCAGTAGGTTGTGCGAGCACACATCCAATGGCATAATTGGATGCATCCACATGAACATGGAATGGCTTACTCCAATCTGGTGTGGTCAAGATTGGCGCTGCACATAATCTTCGTTTAAGCTCTTGGAAGGAGTTTTCGCATTCATCCGTCCACTCAAAGTTTGTCAGAAGTCCGTACATGGGCTTTGCAATGACAGCATACATGTGTATAAATCGTCGATAATAACCACAATGCCCCATGAAAGCTTGTACTTCCTTGACATTCTTTGGCCTAGGTAGCTCTGCTATGGCTCTCACTTTCTCCTCGTCAGTAGATATGCCATTCTTTGACACTATGTGTCCTAGAATCTTGCCTTGCCTGACCATAAAAACGCACTTCTCTGGGTTCAGGCAGACTTGATATTCTCTACATTTGTCAAAGATTTGTCTGAGTTCAGGAATATGAGTTTGTCTAACATTGGAATGAGCACAAAGATCATCAACATAGACTTCTAAACTCTTCCTCAGGAACTCCTTAAACACATGGCACATCAGCCTCTGGAAGGTAGCTGGTGCATTGGTAAGCCCAAATGGCATTACTCTAAAAGCAAAAATGCCCCATTCTGTGGCAAAGGCTGTCTTATGCTGATCCTCTGGAGCTATGGCTACTTGATTGTAGCCCGAAAATCCATCAAGGAAGCTGTACACTTCCTTGCCTGCCACTCTTTCTAAGAGATGCTCTGTGATGGGAAGCGGATAGTTATCTCGAATTGTGGCGGCATTAACCTTTTTCAAGTTAATGCACACACGCAGTTTGCCATTCTTCTTGGGCACCACTACGATGGGGGATACCCATTCAGTGTGCTCAATTTCATAGATAAATCCAGCTTCGACCAGTCTATCTATCTCTTCCTTGATCTTAGCAGCGTAATTATCGTTATATGTATAAGGCTTTTGCTTGGAGGGTTTGGCATCTGAGGTCATGGGGATGGTGTGCGAGCATATGTCCGGGTCAACCCCTTTCAAATCCTTGTAACTCCAAGCGAATACATCTCTGTATTCTCTTAGCAAGGCAATCAATTCGTGCTCTTCTTCTTCTGTCAGGTCATGGCCTATATACGTGCATCTCTCCTCTCCTTCTTCTATGGCCACCACTATTTTCTTGGTGGTTTCTTTGTTATCATAGGCCTCTCCTGATTGTGCCTCTCGTTTAGGCATTCTTATCATGACTCTCCTATCATCTATCTCATACTTCTTAAAATTTTCGGGGACCTCAAACAAAGATTCTTCCTCTTCTGGTGAGGCTTCTCTTTTTTTTCGTTTCTTTCCTTCTTCCTTCGGGCTCACATGTGTTGCTAATCTTACGTCATTTGTAACTTCTCCATGCCTCTGGGGTTGAAATTCTACTTCATGGAAATATTCTTCATCTGATGCAAATGGAGGGTCCATAATGATTGACTCTAGATCGGAGTCACTTGCATCCTCAAATGCATCAGGGCTCGGTTCGCATTCTTCTAACACTGCCTCTCCCATGATTGGCTCAATGGAGAAGACTGAAATATCATAGCCATCCTCATCACAGTGAGGTGTCCATTGTTCTTCATTGATGGCTACGTCCATTGTTGCTAAAATTTCTGCCCAGCCATGGGGTTCAAATTCCTCATCTGGAAAAACTACAGGTGCATAGGCTGGGTCTTGAATGGGTCTATGGGTTTCGGTTGCACCTATTTCTCTGGCCTTTTCTCTCTTCTCTTCCTCCACCGCCACTTTGCACATCCATAAGTGAGTGTCTTCGTGCATCCAGGAGGATCCTAATCCTATGGAATGCACAGATTCTGTATCATCTTTGGCTCTATGGATGGGATTCCATTGGATAGGAGGGACATCTCTATGAGAATAATCCTTGAGATTGACTTTGGTTGTAACACCTAAGTGCTGCAGGTACAAAGAATTGGTTCCCCAATCCTGTACCACTTGCAACTGTCGCATGAATGGTCTTCCTAAAATCATCTCATAAGCATGATTTTTGCTGAAGTCACATATAGCAAAGCTATGCTCAAACTCAACACCACAAGTGGTGAGAGTTATTCCTTCTAGCAATCCTAGGGGTCTCTCTATGTGACCATCGGCCATCTGCAATTTCATCCTCGTTGGCCTGAGTGCCGGCTTGCCCCAACGCTTCCAAAGGGAAGTAGTGGCAATTGCAACTCCTGCACCTGAGTCCAAAATTGCCTTAGTGGTGTAGTCCTGGTAGGTAATGGGAAGATAGGTGTTCCCTTCTTCACCTTCACACATATCTCCTATCTTATCCAAAGGAATTTCTGGCACTGTCCTATGGGATCCTACCCGGGAATGAGGTTTTGCAACTTCAGTTACTCGACTGGCTGCACATTTCCGCGCGTCTAGTCTATTCTCAGGCAGTTCTTCCAAAGTGCAATCGCGTTGCATCTTGGTGTTCGTTACTGCCTCCGTGTTCCTTGGTATGACTGAGTCGTCATTCCTTACCATGACTGTGGGTGTTCTCATACATGTGGACTTTGCTTCCCATGGGCCTGTGAAGTGGGGTAGCTCTTGTATGGAATTAGACTCAAAGTCCAATCTCTCGTGAGACTGAGTACTCTCATGTTCCCCGTAAATGGATGGGATGTCTTGTGGGAATTGGTCGTGTGCATCGTCCACAAGTTCAAAAGGAGGGGCGACCTCACTTTCGTTATCCCATTTATCTTCTTGAATCTCTCGTAGGAAGTCTGGTGCAAACCGATTCATAGAAGAAGAAGTGTCTGGCTCCGTAGAATTGGGCACATAAGCAACCTGGGAAGGAGGGCTTATTCTATCGTTGGCTCTCTCCTCGCTCCCATAGATGGCTGGAGCACAAACTTCCTGGGGAGGGTTACTTATTCTATTACTTTTCCGAACAGGTTCATACGCTCTCTGAGAAGGAATGTGGGTCGCCTGTGGAGGTACATAAATTTTCGGGGGAGGCTCATGTGACCTTTGGGGGGGAAGATAAGCTTCTTGAGGAGGCACATGGGCTTCCTGAAGAGGTTGGCTTATCCGTTCGCTTGCCCTCTCCTTTCGTTGAGGGGCAGGTTCCTTCTCTGATTGTGCAATTAACTTCTCTATTCTTTCCAGCAGTCCATCAAAGTGTAACTGCGTCTTAGCTGAACTAGAAATGTTAAATAGGCGACTGGCCTCAAACATGGTCTGAGCCAATTCCACCATTTTGGCACAAATCTTAGTTCGTTCAAGCTCTAGCTCGGCTCTAGGGTAGCACTTTTCATGATCGGTGATGGTTGGCCCTTCTTGGATTCTGGCCTGATATGCTTTAAGCACCATATTAAGGTCCTCGGGAGTGGGGTCAGCTAGGACTGATCCTACTCTAGGGGGTGGTGGGATTTGATGAGGCGGTGGGGACGGTGGTGGGTCGGATGGAGATGGGAGTGGTGAGGGCGGGGTAATGTGAGAGGGAGTTGGAGCTGTGAGTTCAGTTATCCTCGCTTTGGTTTCTCTTATGCTTTCTTCAAGTTCGTTTATCTTTTTTGCCCATTGTCTTTTCATTCTTTCTCGACTATCTTTCCATGCTCTAGTCCTTTTCTTTGTTACGCTCTCGGTTTCACTAGCCTCTGGGCCCTTTTCCTGGCTTGTCTCTTGGTTTTGCTGCAATGCCTGAGCTCTAGTGACTACCTGCACTGGTGCAGTGGAAGTGACGCTTCCTGAGGAATCTACAACCAAACCAATCACATTGATAGGAGTGATTTTTGGCATATTATTGGGGTTCTTAGGGCAATCTCGTAAGAGATGTTCTTTTCCACAATCTTGGCAGAAGCCTTGGATAGTCACTGACTGATTTTGTGGAGGTGGAGGTAAGGGACAATCACGAATGAAGTGATCCCCCTGACATCGGTAGCATGGTCCTCTAGGAAAGGGTGGTCGTACCTGCCTAGGTTGAGGCCTAGGGTTGGGGTTTGCATACATGACGTTCGTGTAATCCGACTCCCAACTAGGTTCACTTGGTTCTTCACTATAGTATGACTCACCATGTTCTGGAGACTGCATGTAATAAGCTTGGGGACTATCGACATGTGTAGAATCAAAGCTATGGTCACTCGGGTCACTTTCTGAGATCAATGGGGTTACTGGTACTATGGCTCTATTCAGGTTTTCTTCTGCCACAGCATACTTCACTGGAATCACATTAGCGGGGCTTGGGGGCTGTTGAGCTAGTACCGGTTGGGGTCTCTGTTGGGCTTGATATTGTGGTTGGTAGGTTTGTTGGGGTCTAGCATATTGTGGTGGTGGAGGGTACTGGTTCTGGTATCTTCCTTGTTGGTAGGGCTGAGGGTAGGGTTGCCTAACAGTCTGCTTGTTGTAAGGGCAATCTTGCGCAGTGTGGTTTGTGTACTTCCGTTCTATGGTGCAGTACTGGCTACTAGGGTTTACTTGGGGTTGAGCCATAATAGGGCAGACATTCGCCATGTGATCGCCACCACAAGTATAGCATCTTTTCACAGGAGCAAACCTTGGAATTTGTTTGCTAGTCACACCTAATTTCTGAGCTACCTTCTCAGCAAGTTCCTCGATTGATGTAGATTGCATAGAAGAGTGGCTAGATGCGCTATCTGAATCTTTATAGATTTTGGAAAGCTCTAGCTCTTCCCCTAGGTTATCTTCAATGTCAATGCACATGCGTACACACTCTTCTATAGTCCTAGGGTCCTTCAGATACACATAGGATCTCAATTTTGTACTCAGCAATCCATCAAGGAATAGGGCTACTTGTTTAGCAGATGTGGGGAGCTCCGAAATAGGACATCTTTCCAGGTATTGCCTAAATCTTCTTCCTGCAAGTCTCACGGTCTCTTGAGGGGTTTGCTTGAAGCTGTGGATCAATGAGGAAGTATTGTGTCTTATGCCACTCTTAGAGAACTCTACAATGAAAGCCTCTAGGAGTTGGTCTATGCTCCTGAACTGACGCTCATCCAATGGTTGAAACCATGTAAGTGCTGTGTTCCTAAGGGTTAGACCGAAGGCATTGTACTGCGTGAACAGATCTTCCACTTGTTCAGCTCTCAAGACTTGCTTGAACTCTGCCACATGATCATAAGGATCTCCTGTGCCGTCAAAGTAATTCTTCATGGACTTAACTAGCTGGGTGGGTCTCAAAGTTCTTGTGTGCTCTCTAGGCCTTGGCAGGGGAAATCCATCTACATTTCTTTGGTTCCTGTGGGCTCTATGCATCTCAGGTTCTACCCTATTCGTCTCCGTTCTCGTTCTTTCTCTGCCTACAGGGTTGGCAAAGCTTACTTCCGGTCTATCTCGACTTCTGTCTCTTTGCGTACCATGAGCTTGGGAAGTTCCAGCCCCAGGGTGACCATAGGATACATTTGATCTCGGTTGGGGAAAAATAAATTCACCCTTCCAAGTGTAGGCATGCCTATCATTTTCTGTCACCACAAAGATCCGTTCTGAAGCATGATCTAAATAGGTCGCTCTGCCTGGGCTGTCCGGATCCTTAAACTCATAGACCATGATATTTCCTATGTCTGTCGGCTGATTAGACTTATACCTCCAAAAGGCTTCATCAGTTTCTCGATTGAGGAGCAACTCTATGCTTTTGTTGTCTTGGGGAACCCATTCAGGCGTGATAATCCTAGTGAGAACTGATTTACCTCGAGGAGTTCTAGGTTCTGCACCCATGTTCCCTTGCTCCAGGTCACCTAAGTCCGCTTCTGAGATTACATTCCCAAAGTCATCGGTCCTATCAGGGTGACTAGTGACTACATATATAGTTCCTTCTTTGTCCAGGTATGCACCATTTTCAAACTTGACAGCTGGGTGCTCTAGTCCAATGGTTTGATCAGGGTTTTTAATCTGGACCACAGATCTTCCTAGGCCGTCTTCATAGATGCTAGCACCTAGACGGTTGGTCCTAAGATATTCCAGCTGTGTTTTGTAAGGGCCTTCTACCCTGTACAAATAAGGCACACCTGAACTTCCCGTAGGTCTCTCCATGCCTTGAGACATTTCTGACTCACTGGTCTCAGAGCTAGGGTAGTATGAGTGGTGGCTCAACTGCTGGGCCCAAGACCTTGCAGTGTGATTGACACTAGCCTCTGAAGACCTAAGGCTTTGTCTCTCTCGTGCTAGGTGTCGTCCTGATCTAAGGTTCATATGCCTAACTGATTAGCCCAATTTTTTCAGAGTACAACCTCGTTGCCGATTAATTGGTACCAGTCACTTGATTCTTTTTAGTTATTTATTGTGTTTATGGTCTTGTCTGATATCACGTCGTCGGAATACTTGAGTGTTCTTCGTAATTTCAGGTTGATCGTTCCACGTTAGGTTCTTTTTCCCTTAGGTTATCGACAGTACAGTAACTAAGTTTTTAGCTTGAACTTGAGTTCCTTAATAATCTTCAACTTGATAACTGCCTATCGTCGCCCTGACTTACTCCTATCTCTACTCGTTCTTAGCTTGAGCTAGGAAATGACAGAGGGAGTTGAGAATAATCCAACCTTACTTGTTGATCCCTTGCTTTATGGTGCTCAAGAACCCGGTTCTCAAGCTTGCAAGGAAACCTTGCTTTGTACGCTCTCAGCTGCTCTCAATGGACCTATAAAAGACCCACGGTTAGCTCAATGCTTATATTCAAAGGACAAAACCAACCACTTCCTTCATGTAACATAAACACACAAGTGCATTCTGACTTTTAGGAAAATAATTCTAAAGACCCCTGACTTTGATCCCCCTGGGTATGGTCAACTTCAAAATACCCTACCTGAAAATCAACGCGTTATCTTTATAAAAAACAGTTGAGGGCGTATAGTATATGCTACGAGCTTTCCAACAAGCCCTAGAGCTCAAAAATTGGATCTCGTATGAAAAAGTTGTGACCGTTCAGGGTTCTAGGGTTACGACAGGGTTCAAATAGGATCACTGTGCAACAGGTTTTCCCCAAGTTGTTTTCCTAAGACTTCCCCATGTGCTCAAGAGTATAATATTTGTGACCAAAATTAGCCCAATTTTTCAATTAACAAACCTTAAAAATTTTGGCTAAAATTGGCTGTCAATCGCGATGGATAGGGCTGTCAATCGCGATGGACAGGCAGTCTGTCGCGATGGACAGGGACTTCAGTCAATCGCGATGGACACCCAGTCAATCGCGATGGACAGGGGGTTGAGTCAATCGCGATGGACAGGCAGTCTGTCGCGATGGACAGGGACTTCAGTCAATCGCGATGGACACCCAGTCGATCGCGATGGACAGAGGGTTCAGTCGGTCGCGATGGACAAGCAGTCTGTCGCGATGGACAGGCAGTCTGTCGCGATGGACAGGCAGTCTGTCGCGATGGACAGGCAGTCTGTCGCGATGGACAGGACTGTCAATCGCGATGGACAGAGCTGTCAATCGCGATGGACTGAAATTTTGCAAGATTTTCAAAAATTTCAGTGGGAATGTGGTGTGCAGGGTCTCTAGTCCACTGTGGTGCACTCAGATTTACCAACAAGTGAAAATTTCTGTCAATCGCGATGGACAGAAGGCGGCGACTGCGAGACAGTTTCGTCGAGTTCCGTACCTGCGCGGAAAGCTGGAGATGGTGATGTGACCTGTACCTGCAAGACAGCTCAGAAAACATGCAAAAAGCAGCACATGCAAATTCGCTCTCTTGCTCTCTCTCACAAGTGAAATGAGGGAAATGAGGTGGAGGTGGGGATATAGTCAAAAAACTGAAATTTTCGCGATGATGGATATGGAGGTGGTAGGTGGTGATGATGATGATGGTGATGGAGATGGTGAAGAAAGTAAAAGAAAATCTATGAGAGTGAAGAAAATACCTACAACTCCAACGCGTCAACTCTACGTCTTACCATCACACGCTCGTCCTCAAAGCTCGATCCCCGGCAACGGCGCCAAAATTTGGTGTAGCTCAATGATGAGTAGCACCTCCTTTAATGTCAATCCGGGAAGACGTGAGGATGGTATGAAGACCTCGAGCAAGTGGCGGTACAAGTGCGTGAGTGAGAAGCACACAAGCATGCACACACATACACACACACGCGCACACAAGGCAAGACAAAGAGTGAGAATCAATGGAGCTTTTTAGATTACTTTCAAAATGCTCTTACAAGTTCGTTTCAATTACAATCTAACCTCAAAAATGAGCTCTCTAGCTCTTTTTATAGTTTTTGACTAGCTTTTGGCCCTGTCCAGACCTAGTGTCCGGCCTAGTTAAAAATTAGGTTCCAGGGCCAATTTGAAGGCTCAAACGGAGTCTAAAAAATACGAAAATTGATATGTAGGTACTTCTAAGGCTCCTCAAGCTCAAGGACTCCTTGGCTTGCACAAAATGGAGCTACAAAAATATGAAATGGTATTTACAATGATTGTTAGTGATAAGAATCACTGTTAAAAGATGTAGATTGGAAAAATTGAAGGGCCTATCTGCCAGATTTGCGTCGACTGCTTTGTCTACTTACTCCTTCACCTTGTTCTGACTCTCTCCGTTGGCTTCCTTGTCTCGTCAATCCTTGGGTTCCCTGGCTTCCTTGTCTAGTCAGTCCTTGGGTACCCATACTGCTCTCAACACACTTCTTCATGTATAGTTCCTGGTCCTCGTCCGTCCTTCCCATGAAATGTCCTGGTTCTGGTTGTTCTTTAATTCCATTCCTCAGGATCTGGCTGTTTCGCGTTGTTGTCTGATGTGTGCCCCTACGGGGCTTTGGGCAGAGGGTGGTTCTTTCACTTTATGATCTTCCTTCTTTATTGAGCCGTTCTTGACTTTGATCTTCTTCTTCTTCTCTTCTTGCTCGATTCCCCTTCCACACGTCCCTCCTCCTGAACTCTGTCTTCCCCGACAGGCTTTTTGTGGTGACGTGAATAAGTCTGTATGGCTGTCTGCTCTCTTTTATTCAGCAAATTAGTGTAATATATCATAAATTCTTTCCATTGTTGTGACTTGACGCCATCCTCTGGTGCTTTTCGATGATCCGCAAAAAAACTTGTTTCATACGTTACCAATCGTGCATTTAGGTTTGAAGTCATCTTGACAAAAATTTCCGAATCTATTTCGAAGAAGCCGGTGAAAAATGCTTCTTCGAAAGCCTGCATGTATGTTGACGGAAAAAAAATAAGTCTTGAATAATACGCCATCAAGGTTAAGCGACTCGAATAGTGGAGAGATAAAAAACGAGCGCTTCGGATCCTTGTGTAATGCCAATGAAGTTCAAAAATGTATATTTTGCATGCTGGAAGACTTTAATTACAGTTAATAGCATGCTGAAAATCTTATTGGTCATTTGAATTGCTAAGTCCGGGACAGTCGCATATCGTGCGATCCAAAATTCCATTGTTTTTACCATATATTCTTCCGTTGGTAGGTAGCTATGTGGTGGAGTAGGTAATAACGGATAATTCAACCATTGATTATTGATGCTCCCCCGGCATTGTCCTTCCCAAAATTGCAACCAGGAGCATCTACAGGGTACTGGACAAAATGCTGGATTGACCTGAAGCGCGTATGGTGATGCTTCCCATTGTACCCGCAGTGTGGGATTCTTTTCCAAAATTTTGTGTCTCCATTTGGGATCCACCTTCTCGAACTCTTCTTGAGTATATTTGAATGTATCTTGGCTGAACTGGAGGTTGTGGTCCGGATCCTTATTCGTCGTAGTCTTTATATATTGTCGCGTTTGCTCTTTAAGTAGTCCATATGGTACATTGAAAGGCTTCAAAATTTGATCCAATTTTTTGCTTTCGATTTGGGCCTCCTTCATTACCTGGATTATTTGGTCTTCGAATTCCGCAGTAAGCTGGGACACCAGTAGTGCCCTTTCCGGTCGGCTCAGTTCTGCAATGTCTTGAGTATTATGTTCAATTTGGACCTCCTTTTCCTCCCTTAGTGGCGAATGATACAAGGGGGGAGAGAGAGGACGTACCTCAGTCTTCTCAGTAGCCTCTACGGATTTCAGAACTACTGGTGTCCCCTCAATTTCCTTGTGTGCTAGTTGATCCTGTAGTTGCTTTATCATTTCCTTCTTTTGCTTAATTTCTTCCTGTGCTGCAAAATTGTTTCCTTATTCTTCTGTATTTCCTCTGCCACTATTGCGAGTTGATCTGTGTCTTCTTTACAATGCAGTAGGTATCTATTCTCAGCTTTTTTCCATTTTGCCCTAAGAGCCGTAGTGTCTTCCATGTACCTCTTTTCCCATTCAGCAATGGTGGTCTGTTCCTACTTGATCTGTTCTTCATGCTTAGCTATCTTTTCTTCTAATTCTTTGATATCCTTTTTTGGTCTTCCCTAAATTTCAATGGGCTGATCACTTAGAAGAGCTGTCATGAGCTCCTTGTTTCGGTTCCTTAGGTTTTCTGCCTCTTCCATATATACCTTTATTTGTGATTCTAGTGCTTTACTGCGGGCATGCATTCATGCCTTCTCAGCCTCGCTAGCTTCATATTTCTTCGTTAATTCCTGGAGTTGTTCTTTTAATTTTTTTTTTTCTGTCTCTAACTGGTTGCACTGCTTTTTGGTTTCTTGGACTTCCTTTTCTTTATGTAGTATTTGTTTTTTTGCTAATTTTAATTCTGTCAAAAGATTCTTACCTTTTTCTTGAAGCTCATGCTTGTCCTGCATCGCTTGACCGTAGTCTTCATCAGCCTCAAGCATCACTTATTGTGTATCCATGGCGGTTCTGATCATGTCTTGCACTACTGGCTTGAGCTGAGCGATGTCGACATTCAACCATGTCCTAGGTATGCTTGGAGCTTCTCCAGTTTGCACATCTTTTCCTTGTTCTACATGGATGGTTTCATTGTGGGGTTATCTGATTTGTAATTGTATTTCTGGTTCTTTTTCTTCTTCATCCAAATCAAGATCTTTTGTGGCACTCCCTTGAAAGGTGACGTCCCTGGGGGAGGGTTCTGCCACGACCCTTATTGGTGTGAAGGGTTCTGCTTCTTCTACTATCGCTTCTTGAGGCTCTTTCTTTGGTATCTTTATTGACACCTCGCGCGTAGGTGTTGCCTCCTTGATAAGAATTGTGGAAGTCTCATTGATTTTGAGGACATGTGTCCCTTCTGGGTTTGCTTCCTTGATTGCAGTGTCTTGAGTGGGGTGGACAGAGTTGTCATTTACCTTTGTTCCTTTGTCTGCTTCCTCGTAGTTGACTGCATTCAACTCTTCCCATTGCCCATCATCCTTTAGTTTGCTTTGAATATCCACATTCAACAATGAAGTATCGGTTCTTCTTGTTCATCCCAGGATGAGCTTGAGTTATCCAACCCTAATTCTGTGTAGCGGTGTACTTTTGTGCGCTTCTTTTTGGCCTCTATCTCCTGTTGGGCCTGCTGATAATGGTGCCCTTGCACTGGTAGATTGACTTGCCCTTATGTATATTGATGTGTATCCTCAAGGGCTTGAGTTAAATCTTCCTCTATAATCGGCCTTTGTTCTTCAATTCTTGTCTTTGGAAGTACGTGCATTCTTTTCGTTGCTGGAACTTCCTCTTCCACTTGCTTTACTTCCCTTAATCTCTTTGTTCCTCTCATTCTGGGTTGAGAGCTAGTTTGGGCTTCTTCCACAATATTGACTCCCCTTTTCTTTTTAGGAACTGTGGTGACTTTGGCATACTTAGCTATCGCAGTCGAAGGTGGCATTTCCTGCAGGTGCTCTCTAATGCCTAAAGCATGGTAAATCAATATTGTCAGTGTGACACTTCCATTGAGGAACTTCTTATTATTCCATTGCTTCTTTGCTTTGAATAGTCTTTCCTGTATGTAAGGAGTCAGATTAATTTGATTTCCAATCTGCTTGATCGCATGTGAGAGCAGTTGAACAATGATCTTTTGCGGAGCCGTGTATCGATGCATATTTGGGAAGTAGAAGTGCTGGTGGATAAGTCAAACTTCTTCTTCTATGTCGGCTCTATTAATTTCTGTGAACGTTCTGGTTTTTGTCCCTCGACTCTCTTCTTTCACTACCGTGGTTCCATCTTTTTCCCATCCAATAATCAAGTCATGTGTAAACTGGATGGCTACCCATTCACCTACTTTATCCATCACTCTAGCCTCAGGCACCAATGGATCATGCACTGTTGGCTGTAATGTGTTCATGACCTGTGTGCACCTTTGAAAGTTGGGCTTATAGATTCGAAATTCAAAATATTTATGAACGCCTGCTTTCTTCATGATGGCAATTGTAGATGGGAGTTCATGCAAAACTCTGAAATCTTGGGACATGATCAAAAATTGATGATCTGTATAGTTGCGAGGAAGAGATACTCCCCAGCGGGTTGATCTTCTCGAAACTAGTGTCCCTTTGCCTTGGTGATACTCTGGAGAGGAAATTCCAATACTTCCTCTTGTACTGTTGCTTCAAAATCTTCAGAAGCCATATGCACTTTTAAGGAAAAGCGCATTAGCTTCAACGGAAAGTATAGCAACTGTGTAGTGCATTGTAGTGATTTGTTGTCGTTCCATCGCTCCGTTTCCCATGGTTCTATAAGTGAGATCTCTTACCACATCTTTTTATTTCTTTTCCTGAAAGAAAACAAGCATTAGTATAGCCGAAGCATTATTTATGTACATAGTATGTCCATTCCTAAGAGAGTGGAAGCTATGCCCTAATTCTCATTGGAGAATGTGCACCACTACTTTTATCATGTAAATCATGTGCCGAATGCTTGGCCTTGTAATGTGGCTCTATTATGCATACTTTAGGTGCATCTGATACTTTATGAGTGCGATTGCAATCTCCGTTGTTCCGATGGTCCACTCCTTGCAGTCGCTTGGGTTTCCAAATCCCTCTCGTTGTTGCTTTGATATTTCGTGGCAATTTTTTGATTCCTCGGGCTTCATGTGTTCTCTTGGTTTCCTCTAGTGTCCTCGTATTAGAGGCTCTGCTCTTCATTTGTCTAGGACGAGTCTGTTTTTTCTTTGTCATTCGAATGTTTTGAAGTAAGGTATTGTCCTGATTGCATATTTCTTGCTTGGCTGCTTGTTTAACCTTCTTGGGAATCCATATCTGCTGTCGTGCTTTCTGAGCTTCAACCAAAGGCTTAGGGAGCCATACTTGCAAGAGTATTTTTGTTTCAGATTTTTGTGATGTTGACTTGTTATTTCCCTTTTTCTCCTTATGAGTTGGTGATGACGTTTCCGATTTCTGTACTTGATCTTTGCGTACCCATTTGAATTTGTTCTCCCCTTGATGCGAGTATCTGATTGTTGTCTTCCCTAGTGGTAATCTTTCGGTTGCATGAGAGACTTCAATAGAGTTGGTTTCCTTATTGTCTGGCCGTTCATCAACTGAGTAGGATGATTTCACTACTTCTCTGGACACATTAGGGTTTGAGGTTTCTGCATCTCCTAGACTAGTTTCTGAAGTATTGGGGCTGGAATCATGTTCCACTAGCTCTTTTTTGCATTCTTCCGCACTCTGGATGGTTGTTGGTTGTGGTAAAGGCTTCTCTCTTAATAGGCTAAAAATTCCCTTGTGCCCTATCTTGGCTGAAATATAGCCTTGAGCTAGGTTGACGCTTACTTCATTCTCAATGATCCAATCATGTCCTAGGATCAACTCTTCTATTAAATCTTCATCTCTGCACACTAAGACTCATTGTTCCATGGAAGAATTTCCTAGGTGCAGGGATACGTTAGTTACTCCCATGCATTCTATGATTTGACCTCCAATTCCTATCATTTGGGCTTTTGTGGGACTCATAATCATTTGAAGATCTTTTATGACCGTATTACGTATGCAACTAAGTCCTACTCCTGAGTCTATTAAGGCATTTATCAATTTGTACTCTGTCTTCCCAATTCCTAGGTTTAAATAAGGCTGTGACATGTAGGAATTTGTCGTGTCAGATTTACGGACTTGGTAATTAGCCATAGGGATAGGCTCTTCTCCTTGGAGATACCGTTCATCCCTTTGCCTAATCCATTCTTTCCTTTTCTTGATGCGTTCTAGCGCTTCTTGTCGAGCACTCTAATCCGTTCCTCCTCTTTCTTCCTATTTTGAGCACCTACTAAACGTGTTAACATTTGATCCGTCAATGGCTCCATGAACCGTTTCACTCTGCATCCACTTATATAGTTAGGAAGAATGTCTCCATCTAAAGTGGCTGGATTAACTGCTCCACTAGTAGAGATCCTATTGATGATCAGAGGTCCATATCCGCGTTTTGTTAACTTCTTGGCATGTTGCTTTAAGGTGTAAACCAGGACTAAGTCGCCTTCTTTAAGTCCTTTGTCTTTTATATGTGCATCATAATATGCCTTTTGTCTTCTCTTGGCTGCATAGATTCTTGCTACCGTGTGTAACCTAGTTTCATGTAACTTCTCGATTTGGTTTAGTTGTTGGGACAATTCATGTCCGTTCCACTCATACTGTTGAGCTACTCTCAAAGTTGGGATTAAAAAATCTATTGGCAAAATTGCATTCTGCCCGTACACTAAATTGAATGGGGTAGTTCCAATAGCAGTCTTGTATGCTACTCGAAAGGCCCAAATTGCATGGTGCAATTGTTTGTCCCAATCAGACCTCCCATTATTGACAATCTTTGTCAATACTGTGCATAATACCTTATTGGAACTTTTCGCTTGACCATTGGCTTGGGGATGCTATGGGGCTGATTTTTTGTGGATCACTAAAAGTTCATTCATTAGGGATTCTATTACTTCATTAAGGAAGTGCGTTCCTCCGTCACTGACAATCTCAATTGGTCATCCAAAACGAGTGAATATATGCTCAAAAAGGAACTTAGCAGTGGTTTGAGCATCATTCTTTCTAGTAGCCTTTGCTTCTACCCATTTTGTCAAGTAATCAGTGGCTACTATGATGTACTCAGCATGCGATCATTTGGCCGGTGGATTAATGGGTCCTATGAAGTCAATACCCCATTTAGAGAATGCTCTTGCACACACCATAGGTCTCAATGGCATGTCATCTCTCCAAATTGGGTATTTAGACCTTTGGCATGTTTCACAACTTCGCACATATGTTTCAACGTCCATATGTAAAGTTGGCCACCACAATCCTGCGAAGAGAATCATTTTTGTTGTTCTCTCGGCTGAAAAATGACCTCCTGTTGCACCTGCGTGTGCCATCTCTAAAATGGGTAAATACTCTCCTTCATGAACACATAATCGTAATTGGTTGTCTTTTCCTCTTCTAAACAAGTTTCTTCCTATGCGAACATAATCCTTGCTCATCTCCTCTAGGGATCGTTTTCTTGCCAAGCTAACTCCTTCCTCATGTTCTCCTGTCTTGAGGAATTTCACTAATGTTTTACTCCAATTGGGTGCTATCGTTGAGAAAGGTAGGGACGTATGATCCTCTGGGATTGTCTCCTAGCATTCTGCACAATTACTTACGTAGTCATGGACATCCTTGGGCATGTCCGGCCAATATACTCCTAATCTTTTTAATTCCTTGATGGTTCCATGAGTCCCTTGGTGTGTTCTCCATTTGTTCACATGTGCTCGTTCAATTAGCTTCCTTTGTTCGTCCTCCTCGACACATCTTAGCAAAACTCCATTGGGTTCCTTATAGTACACACTTCCCGCAATAATATGCAAGTTTCTTGATTGGAGAATTTCCTTTCTGCTATCCTTATTGATTGAATGTTGTGGGCCATGGGTGAGTATAGGAATTAATTTCTGTGCCCACTTTGGACAAACTTCCAGATTAAACAAATAAGTGTCTGACAGATCATCGGGTACTCCACTTGGTGGTTCTCCATGTGTTAACCTTGAAAGGTGATCTGCTCTTACATGGGTATTTCCTTTTTTTACTATCACTTCAAAGTCAAAATCCATTAATAGTAGGAACCATCTTACCAGTCTTCCCGTGTTACAGGGCTTATTGACTAGGTACAATAAGGCCTGATGGTCTATGAAGAACTTGAATTTGTTGGCTAAGAGATAGTGTCTAAATTTCTTCACTGCATAGACCATTCCTAATCCTTCTCGCTCGGTAGTGGTATAATTCCGTTCAGCTTGATTTAGTTGTCTGCTTGCATAGGCAATCGGATGATCTAATTTTCCTTCATCGGCTGGTTGGGCTAAGATACATCCTATTGCGTAATTAGAAGCATCAACATGAATATGAAAAGGCTTGTTCCAATTTGGTGTTTTCAGAATTGGAGCCCTGCTAAGCCTCTTCTTTAACTCATTGAATGCCCTCTCACATTCCTCTATCCAAGTGAATTGAGTTAATAGCCCATACAGAGGTTTGGCTATTATGCCGTACATGTGGATAAAGCGACGGTAATATCCACAATGTCCCATAAATGCTTGCACCTCTTTCACATTCTTTGGTCTAGGAAGCTCTAATATGACCTTAATCTTGTCCTCATCCGTGGATATTCCATTCATAGAGACTGTGTGTCCTAGGATCTTTCCTTGTCTTACCATGAAGACACACTTCTCTGGGTTTAAACAGACTCTGTACTGTCTACATTTATTAAATATCTTCCTCAACTCAGGAATATGATCGTGTCTTTGATTGGAGTATGTACATAGGTCATCTACAACATAGACTCCCCATTCGGTCAGGAATGCGGTCTTATGTTGATCCTCAGTAGCAATAGCTACTTGATTGTATCCTGAGAATCCATCTAAGAAGCTATAGACTTCTTTTCCTACGACCCTTTCCAACAGATGGTCAGTGATGGGTAGTGGGTAACTGTCACGTATGGTGGCTGCGTTCACTTTTTTCAAGTTAATGCACACTCTCAGTTTTCCGTTCTTCTTAGGCACAACTACTAGTGGCGATACCCACTATGAATGTTCTATCTCATATATGAATCCTACCACTAGTAATTTGTCTATTTCTTCCTTAATTTTAGCAACATAGATCTCATTGTACGTATAAGGGCGTTGTTTTGATGGTTTCGCATCTGCTGTCATTGGTATCCTTTGAGAACAAATTGAGGGTTCCACACCCTTGAGGTCCTTATATGTCCATGGGAATACGTCTCGATATTCTCGGATCAGTTGTATGAGTTCTTCTTCCTCTTCTACTAATACATCTTTGCCTATGTATGTGCATCTTTCGTCTCCGTCCTCTATCGTTACTATAATTTTTTTTGTTTGTTCTTTGTTGTTGTATGCTTCTTCGTCTCGAGCCTCTCGTTTAGGCATTTGAATAGCTATCTTTCTCTCTTCTACTTCGTATCTTTTAAAATGTGCAGGAACTTCAAACAGATCTGGGTTTGGTCCAATTTTACTCATTTCTGCTTCTTGTTCTAGTAATCTGGGAGCGGCTTCTATTGCCAAGATCTTTGTCAGTTCCTCTCTCTCTTTGGTTCGAATGGTGTCTAGATAGCTTTCTTCAGAATCGAATTCTGGTTCCATTTCTATACTCTCATATTCCTCTTTCCATTCTTTTTCTAAGATTTCCCCTTCTTCTACTTCTTGAAGGACAACCATACAAAGATTTACATCATAGCCTTCCTCATCTATGCACTCGTTCATTGTCAAGACTTCCTCATTTACACATACATCTAAGGTTGCTAGGATTTCCATCCATCCATGCGGTTCAAAGGTTTCCTCAGGAAAGGTTTGAGGCATGTACCTTGGGTCCTCTACAGATCGCTAGTTGGGATGTCCTATTGGCCACACCTGTCTTTTACTGTCCTCTTTCTTGGCTTCTTTGCACATCCATAACTGGACGTCCTCGTGCATCCATGATTGGTCACTTGATCCAGCACTATGAATGGATAGGTCGTCTTCCTCTTTGTGTATGGGATTCCATTGTAGTGGCAGGACATCTCGATAGGAAAATGTGTGTAGATTTATCTTTGTAGTGTCTCCTTCGTGTTGTAGGTATAATGAATCTCTTTCCCAATCTTGCACTACCTGCATTTGTCTCATGAAAGGTCGTCCTAATATCGGTAGTTATTAGCCTTTTCAAACTTACAAATGGCTAGTGTGTGTTCAAATTCAACTCCACAGGTGGTCAATTTGATTCTTTCCAGTATTCCTAAGGATTTCTCCACATGACTGTCCGCTAATTGGAGCTTCATGCGTGTGGGTTGTAAGGCAGGCTTTCCCCATTTCTCCCAAATTTCCTTGGTGGCGATTCCTATTCCAGCTCCTGTGTATAGTATAGCCTTGGTCATGTAGCCATTGTAAGTGACAGGTAGACATGTATTACCTTCGTCTCCTTCACTAAATTCTCCTACTTTATCAATTGGGATTTGTATTTTAGAAGTGTCTTCTTTTCCCTTTCCTTCCTTTTCTTCCTTCTCTTGCCCTAATCCCAATTGACTTGCTAATTGCCTCCATAATTGTGGTTTCACCTGAAGTAATTCTTCCACGGTTAATTTGCATTGTACTTTTGTCTTCTTAAGTTCTGTAAAATTGTGTGAACTCTTCTCTGAGTTTCCTATTCCTTTTCCATGTGCTATGGGTGCTCGTATTATCATAGATTCCTTTTCGTATTCTCCCATGTAATTAGGCAATGTTGAAATGCTGTGGGTTTCTTCTCTATTTCTCTCGAGTCTTGACACTTCCTCATATACTTCTTCCAGGTTGGGTGGTTGATAAACTTTTACCTCTATTTCCTCAAAGGGAGGCTTAGTCACTCCATTCCTCTTCCATTGTTCTTCTCGGATTCTATTCCATAAGTCCTTCGGCCATTTAGCCTCTAGGTCAGGTATGGTTGACATCAATTCGTTCAAAGTTCTTATTCGCTCTTGCTTGTCATCCTTCTCTTTAGATTCTTTATCTGTGGCTCTGACATGCTCTTTATATTGATTATCCGTTATTCTCGTCTCTGGGAGGGCTGGAATAGTCTTTTCTAGGGTTGCTTGTGCGACCTCTATCAGCTTTTGACATATTGCTAGCCTTTCTTTTTCTAATTCTCCTTGTGGGTAAAGCTTTTCATGTTGTTCTACTTTCGGTCCAGTCACAATTCTAGCTTGGTAAGCTTTCAACCACATGTCTAGGTCGTCGGCTTTTGGGTCAGCTAAAATGGATTCTGGTTTCTCTGCTTCTTGGATAAGTGGTGGACTAGGCACCTCCTTCTGAATTTCCTGTTCTTTTTGTTCTTCCTTACTTCTAGTTTGTTTCTTATTATCTTGACTTTTGTTTTTCATCCATTTATCTTTGAGCTTTTCTCTTCTTTCCTTCCATTTCTGTGCTTTAATGTTCCGGGTTCTCTCACACGGGTCCTCAGACTCTTCAACTATTTGCATCTTGGGACTTACCGTTCTTTTGCTCTCTCGTTCCTGTTTCGGTTGTTTTCCTTTTTGTTCTTTCTTTTGAGCTCTTGTAATGGCCTTTAAAGACACGGTATACTCCTTGTCACTTCCAGATGCTTCTATCACTTCAATTACATTAATTGGTATAGTGTCTTGGACTTTGGTTGGATTCTTAGGGCAGTCCCTGAAAAGATGTTCCTTTCCGCAATCATTGCAATATCCTTCCCAAGTCCTAGGGGGTGGTGGATTGTAAGGCGGAGGACATTCTCTAATAAAATGGTCTCCTCCACATCTATAACAAGGTCCTCTCAGCACAGGTGGTCTAATGGGTGGTTGTGCTTTAGGTGTAGTATACATCAAAGTTGCTACCTCCGTTCCATAAGCTTGATCATATCCTTCATATCCATAATAAGCCAAATCATAAGCTGATTTATACTCTAATGTGTTGACTTCATATGGGTAATAGTCTCCTGGGGCCAGCTCATATCCAGGGTTCGTTGATTCCACGTTGATCGTCGTCGATGCTAGAACTATGGCTCTTTCCAAATTTTCTTCTGGTTGAGCATACTTCACAGGTACCACTTGTTGAGGTTGTGAGAGTTGTGGACCTAACACTGGTTGGGGTGGTGGATATGGTGCTTGTTCATAAGGTCTTGGTGCTCCTGCTGGTGTTGGATAGGGATTGTATCTGGGCATCTCTCTGCCTTGCTCTCTAGGTGGATATCCGTATGGTCGATACTAGGTGGTTGTAAGGGGCGTAACTGTCTATTGAATGGATAGTTTTTTGTAGTGTGGTTGGCGTACTTTTGTTCTATGTGGCAGTACAAGGCAGTCCCTTGTTGGAGCTGTCTGTTGTAAGGATATGTCGGATGCGCACCAGCTCCTCCTCATGCACACATGTGAGTGGGGTGATCTCCTCCACATAGACTACATCTCCGTAACATGGGCATTCTTAAGGTTGGGTGCTGGTAAGTTCTCTGCCCTTGGACTCCTACTTTCTTTGCTAATAGTTCCGCTAATTCTTCCACATTACTGGAGTTGGATGTAATGGTACTCCGAGAGTCTTCTGATTTAGTGGGACTCGGGTTGCTCTTGAGATCCTCCGCTAGATTGTCTTCTAGGTCAATGCATTCTTGAAGACATTCACTCAGGGTTTGTAATCTCTTCACGTAAACTAAAGTTCTTAGGGTTCCATTCATGAGTCCATCCAAAAATAATGAAATCATTTTTTGTTGAGTGGGCCTCTCGGCAGCTGGACATCTATCCACATACTGATTGAATCTCCGGGCAGGTGTTTTCACTGTTTCATTAGGGTTTTATTTAAAACTATGGATTAAAGATATAGAATTGTGTTTAGTCCCTCTTTTAGTGAATTCCCCAATGAATTCTTGGAAGAATTGCTCTAGGTTTCCAAATTGATTAGTATCTAATGGCTGGAACCAAGTCAGAGCCGTTCCTATGAGGGTGAGTCCAAAAGACTCATACTGCACAAAGAAGTCATCTACTTGTTCTGCCCTTAGAACTTGTTTAAATTCAGCAATGTGATCGTAGGGTTCTCCCAATCCGTCATAATGATTTCTTACGCATTTGGCCACTTGGATAGGTCTCAATCTTCTCATTGGTTCTAGCGGTCTAGGCATCATGGGAAAGGCAAGAACTGCTAGTCTAACTGGGGGTATTCCAGGCTGTCCTCCTACTGGTGGTCGTGGTCTTACTGGTGGTCGGTACTGATTACCTACTCCTAGGTGCGTCTGATTGTGTGTTTGCACTCTTGGAGTCGCAAATTGTACATGAGTACGGTTTGGAACACTCCGTTGGCTAGTTTGTCCTGACATGGTGTGCACTGCCTCTTGTTGAGTTCCAAAGGGATTCTGCGAAGTAGTTGCCTGATCTCTCTGAGGGAATATAGGCAAACCCATGTATTTCAGTCGAGCTCTGTCCAAGGCACCAACCAACCAATATCTTCTCTGATTTTTGTCTAGGTATGTGATTCTAGTTTCGTCTTCTGGATCCTTCAGCTCATAAAATGTCATCGGGCTTTCTTCTCTTCCTGGAGCCGGTGAGTCTGTTTGAAGTAATACATCTGATCCATGGATCATATAAACTTCCAACAAGTAGTCATCTTGAGGTATCAAGTCTTCTCTCAAGACTCGTGTTACCTAGGATCTGCCTCTAGGGGTCGAGGAGTTGGACCCTGCATATCTTCAGAAGCCATGGGCATCTCCTCCTCTGAGTCACTAGAGGTATCTGAATAGACAGAGTGGTGACTAACCTAAGCGGCACTCCCTACAAAAGATATGACACTTCTACGGCTACTTAGCACTCTCCCAGACCTCAAGTTCATTCACCCTCCTAAGGCTCTCTAGGTCTCTAAAACTCTCCTTAAGTGGCTCCTCAAATGCCTCAAGTTTTCCCTACTAAAGCTTCACAAGATCTGAACGATACCACACTAGGCGATACTACACCAAGCGATACTGCCCTCGGCGATACCAAACTGGCCACCATACGATACCTGAAACCTAGGCGATACAATACTTGTAGCTACAGACGATACGATAATGCACTTGGGCACGATATGATATCGGCTTCCCTGACGATACGATATCACCAGACTAGACGATACGATACCAAGCACACAGTCGATACAATACTGAAAAAATCAGGCAATACGATACTGGAAATCCAAACGATACGATACCACTTTTTGGACGATACGATACCAAAAAGAGCACGATCCAATATTGGAGTTTGCCCCGATACGATACCTGAATAATAGCCGATACGATACCAGCCTCCTCATACGATACGATACCACTACAAGGGGACGATTGAATCTACGAAACCATTGAGTGCTAAAAGCTTGCAGATGGAAACCATGATAAAGTGCATTAGAACGAAAGCGAAATCATGTAGACGCTAAATTAGCAATAAGGAGGCCACGTATTTTTTGGTGGCGGACATGCAGAGGCAGGGAGGATTCGCACAAAGAGTGACGTTGGGGAACGTCTACTTGGAGGCTAATATTCTGCTATTTCTCTCAGTGACGAACGGATGATATATCGGAAGATGCATGCTAATGATAAAAAGTAACTGATCGAACTGGAGAAGGAGGATGACATCAATCACTTAATGACGCCCTATTCTGAGAAGTTTAAAAAGCTATCAATTTCAACAACACAGGGATCTGAGAGGAATGCAATTTTCTATGGAACCGCTTCTGATGAGTTCACTGCTCTGACAAATCTAACAACGACACGAGTTTTCCCATTCTCAGGAGTTTTCCACAGGGCTTAAAGAGTTAATGTTAAACTGTAGAAAGTTAAATAAGATAATGGTATTATACAATTCCTTTTTGATATACATTTTGATCATGCGCATGAGTTTATGATTTTCACCTACGACATTCTCAAAGTCATTAATGCATTGATGAATAAACGGATTGTGAAACATTATTGGTATGAGGGGTTTTGATTTACATGACCGGATCTTATCATAGAAGAATTATACAAAGCTTTTCAACGTGCTTATAAACACATATTGATAATGTTACTTGAATCATGAATCAAACAAGTAATTGTTTATTTGTAAACATTTTGATGGACAGCTGACTCTCGTTTACATAATTATCAAACCATAAGAAACCAAATAAACCTACGAACCTATGATCTTAAGAATCTTTATCGGCGTTAGCATGTCTCTCACCAAGCTAAGCTAAAGAACAAACTCATTGTTGGTTCCACAATCATTTTGATTTGTGCTCTAAGGATTGAAGTCACATAGTCTTATAAAATTTCAAGTTTTTTTTATTTGAGGAATTATTGTGAAGAAATTAAACTCTAATCATTGAATAGCTATTGGGTTTTCATTCTCTTCCTAAGTTGATATTTATTTTTCTGAGTTCATTCTTCACCTGAGCTTGCTCGAAGCACCCGGCGTGCACTGTAATTCGGGCGGTTGACTTGATCCACCAACCGTTGCTTATCCCTCCCACATTTGAACCCGACGTGAAAACAAACGGCACCGCAACTCAGGTACATATAGTTTCTATTTACTTGCATATGCATTAACGAAGTTAGCAAATAGTCGCGGGCTTCTTCTTCCATGTAAGCGGCAGCTTGATTCTAAAACCTTGCAGTTTTCTTAGTGTTGAGGGCTGATCATATATGGTCTGAGCGCCTCCACGAAAATTGGCAAGTGGTTATCCTCTTCTCGCCACCCCTCTCATCAACATCTGAAGCGAAGATGTTTGCACATTCATTCAATAGGTTTTGATGTATTAAATTTGAACAAACCAAATTGTATAAAGTTTACACACACATTCACTTTGAGCCTCTTCTTCGAGCCATATTTCAGGTATTGATCTATCTTTTGAGACTTGTTTTTATTGAATTTCAATGGGCAAGAAGAAGGTAGTTAAATTAAATACAACTGATAAGAACTCTACTATGGAAGATTTAATTAAGAATAAGATTTTGGATTTTGAATTACAATTCAAAGAACTAGGGGATAATCTAAAGTCATCAAATCAAGCTAAATTTGAAGAAGTATTTCTATTAATTAATAAACTTAGCGATTTTTCCAATCTAAGTCATGTGATGTGTGGTATGTTAAAAGAAGTTGTTTCAAATTTAAAAAACCAAATTGATAAATTGAACAAACAAGTAAATGAACTATCTAGATGTAAATGCAAGCATGTACATGAAACTCTAAGCCTGTATACAAAATTGCATGACAAAGATCATATATTTGAGCATAGGAGATCCACCCATATAGCTATGCATAGGAGAATGAAACGTCCAACAAGATGTTTTTGGTGTGATCAATTAGGTCATGCATATGATAATTGTCTTTCTTATGATGATGCATGCAAATTACACTTAGTCATTACACATGACCTTAAGATTTGTGACTTCCAAACCCAACTACCTTTGCATTTAAACTTAGGTAGAGGAGGGATGAAATAATACTTTGCCCAAACTAAATTTAGACCTAAAATATGTAACAACATTAAAAAATAGTGAAGACCTAAGAACGATAACGAGAAAACAAAGAGTGCAGTAAAATCTATGAACAATGAGCAAAATCTTCTAAAACCAAAATTTATAAGTAACACTGATGATAAAACTAAATCCCATGATAAAAAAGATGGTCAAAGTGCATTGAAAAGGATTGATAAAGATGAATGTGTAAATATAAAGAATGATGAAAATGAAGTTCAAAAATCAATAAAAGTTGATGAAAGAGAAGACATATATATTATGAATGATGAACTTAAAATCTTAGAGAATGAGAATGGTTGTAATCAAGATACAGTTGATGAATTCAAATTTCAATTTAATGATAAAAATTTTCATACTAAAATTGATAATGACAAAGAGGGGAAAATGGGTACAAGAGGCTATTGTGAATATTGAACAAAATATCAAAAACTCTTATAAAATTATGAATAAGAGGGAAAAGAAATTGATAGAATAATTTTCTTGTGGTTTTTTATATCTATGAATTTTTCATTATGAGTTTTTTGTTTACAAAAATGAAACATTGATGCTTGATGAATATTTGATCAAAATTCTCCTAAATAATTCCTATGATTGGAAAAGATATTAACAGTTGATGAAAAATATTTGCTTTCAAAAGGAATATGTGTTAATTGCTTGCGCTTTTCTTTATCCAGATACAAAATTCTTATTTTCAATGAAACTATTTGATGTTTTTTTAATGAATTTTTTCTTTATAAGAATTTTCCATGATAAATATACTATGAGTTTCTTATACCAAATTATGATGATGAATGTGAATAATAATATGATTTTCTTTTGTGAGTATTATGATGGAAAAATATGATGATGATGTGATGACAAGTTTGATGAAAAATGATGAGTGATAAAAGCTTCATAACTTGTAGTTTGTAGTTATCAACAGGAATTTTATTGAAGATGTTTTATAGACTCTAGAGATTGAAGATAGAAGATAAAGCCTAAAATCCACGCAATTGAAGAAATATATGGATGACAGGCGACATAAATGATGAATAAAAACAATCAGGTGAAAAAGTTTTAATAAAAGATTTGTTTGATTATATGCACTGCATTTTTGAATGAGTTAAAAGGATATGTTCAAATTTTGTAAAAAATCAAGTAGAATTTAAGATGTTAAATATCTGATATATTTATGATTGATGCATGAAAACTTGAATTTATATGAATTGAATCAGATAGTTAAATAGAATCAAAAAGAAGAAAAAATGAAGAAGAATAAGGAAAAGAAAGGATATTACCTCTGACTCCAATGTCTCAACTCTACATCTTACCATCACACGCTCGTCCTCGAAGCTCTCTCCCTGGCAACGATGCCAAATTTGGTGTCACTCTAGCACAATGGCAAGTACCAACGTGAGGAGATCCACCTCATAATTTTCAATCCGTGGAGACGTGAGGACTAGTATGAAGACTATGAGCAAGTGAAGGCACAAGTGCATGAGTGAGAAGCACACAAACATGCACACACATACACACACACGCACACAGGGCAAGAACAAAGAGAGGAACAATGGAGTTCTTTTCATTAGTCAAAAAGTCTTTTACATAAGCTCAAATCACTAACAATCTAACCCCAAAAATGAGCTCTCTAGCTCTTTTTATAGTTTTTTGACTAGCTTTGGCCTTGTCCAGACCTATGTCCGGCCTAGTTAAAAATTAGGTTATAGAGCATATTTGAGGGCTCAAGCGGAGTCTAAAAAATATGAAAATTGGTATGTAGCTAACTCTACTACTCCTCAAGCTCAAGGACTCCTCGGCTTGAACAAAATGGAGTCTATTATACCAAAAACAGAATTTACAATGTGTGTGTAGTGATGAAAATCACTTGAGTTGGAAATAGTTTATGGAAAAAATGATTGGGCCTTGTTGCCGTATTGTGCATGACTATTCCTTTGTGTTTGCATGCTCTTCTTATGACTTGTATGCTAATACCAGGCCACTTCACCATCACTTTGGTAGATCAAAGCAAAGTAAGGCCAATAGGGGTGATCCCAAAAGTTCCACTCGAAGTACAAGGTAATCTCTTCATTTTGGATTTTGTGTTTTTAGGACTGCCCCAGGTAGAGGGGGAATTGCCCCTCTTGATTGGAAGACAATGGCTGAGGTATGCAAGTGTCATCCATGATTGGGGTATAGACACTATATGGGTACAAAAGAAGGGGCAAGAACTTATACATATATATTTAGGGAAGGGTCTAGATCATCAAGGGAACACCAGCATGATGCAATCAATTGGCATTTTCATGGAACAAGAAATAGAGGACCAACCACAATTAGAGTCTGAGGAGGAAGAAGACATTCTGAATTGGCTGCAAGTAGGCACTCTTCCTCTTGTTTTGGATTTTTTCTAAATAATTCTTGCACAGATGAATGTTATGATGAAAATGAGGATAAAGTTCAGGTTGATGGATGTTGGAGAATTCCTCTCCTACTCACAGCGGAAAGTGTAGAAGACCTTCTCAGGATCAAGACTCTTGCCAACAGCAGAACCTTCAAATGAAAATTGGTACCAACTGAAATATGCAATGAACTTGAAACTTTGGTCACTCAAACTAGAGCTTTCAAATAAGATATCAAACACTCAATTTGGAGTAGATTTGAGTTGGCAACTATTTGATTCAAAACAGACTACCTATCCACTCAGTTAGGCTGAAAACTGGACTTCACTAAAATCTAAAAACTATTCTAGACAGAGGAAGTACTCAAGATAAGCTTTCCAACGAATGTTTAAACACTAAAATTGGATACATATATTGAGAGATATGACTCTCACAAGTAGACTATGCAGAAATGGGTGTGCGGCTGGACATACTCTATGAGAGTGAACTGAACGAAATGACTCAAACCAAATGAACTAGCTACAAGGGAGCTTCCATGCCTTCTTCCTCTATCTTTGAGTTTCCTCCCTTGCCTCTTTTATATCCAAGTGACCAAAAACTCTCATGATGAGTTTGAGAGCTCTTCTCCATCATTTCTCCACTACTTTGGACAGCCACTCCTCTTACAGTTCAGTTTTTTGGATTTGATTCTCTTTTGAATGATTCTCTTTTGGCCTCCACTACTTGCTGAAGTAAATGCTTCTATTTTTCATTTTTGTATTTACCTTCTACTTGAACAAAATCCTTTTTGCAAAAATATATACGAGCTTACTTCTTTATTTTTAACACTCCCCCTCAAGCTCACATGTGAGCTTGCACCTTCAGCCATATCCTGCAAGTTGATGTCGTCCTTGAACCTCTTTAGCTTAGAAGCATCTAGGGACTTTGTAAGCATGTCTGCAACCTGGTCATTAGTTCCAATGAACTTTATATCCACATCCTTGGTCAAAACTTTTTCTCGAACATAATGATAATGCACTTCTATGTGCTTGCTTCATGCATGAAACATTGGATTGTTTGTCAAGTGAATGCTTGACATGTTGTCACCATAAATTGGAATGGTCTCCACCTGCACATCAAGATCAACCAAGAGCTTTTGAATCCACATAGCTTCACAAGTTGCAAAGGCTAAACCTCTATATTCAGCTTCTGTAGATGATAGTGCAACAGTAGGTTGCTTCTTTGAGCTCCATGTGATAGGTTTGCTACCTATCATGAACACATAACCTGACGTGGATCTTCTATCTTCCTTCAAACCAGCCCAATCAGCATCACTGAAGCCTTTTACCTACAATTCTTCATCATATCTATAAAACAAAGCATGATTGACTGTGTGCTTCACATATCTTAGCACTCGTTTGGCTGAATTTAAGTGTTCACTTGTTGGAGCTTGCATAAATTGAGAAAGAACTCCAACAATATAGCACAAATCTGGTCTTGTGATCATAGCATAGATCAATGAACCTATAATACTCATGTATGTAGTTACATCATGTAACTTCTCTCCATCATTTGAGCATAGCTTCACATTTGTGTCCATAGGTTGAGTTAGTGGTTTGCATTCACTCATTCCAAATCTGAAAAGAACATCCAACAAGTACTTTCTTTGCATCAAGTAGATGCCATCTTTCCCATAGACTATCTCAATGCCTAAAAAGTATTTCAACTCACCAAGATCTGAAATTTTAAACTCCTTACCGAGTTTCCTTTTGATCTCTTGTATTCCTATAACATTACTTCCTGTTATGATGAGATCATCAATGTATATGCAAATATATACCTACTTGCCTTCTTCTTTCTTCATGTAGAGAGAGGGATCTGCATTACTTGGAGTATACCCACACCTTGTGAGGTACTCGACCAATCTTTGATTCCAAGCACGTGGTGCTTGCTTCAGCCCATACAAAGCTTTCTTCAATCTACAAACAAAATCTGGATGCTTTCTATCTTCAAATCCAATCGGTTGACTCATGTATACCTCTTGTTGAAGTTCACCATTGAGGAAAGCATTTTTTATGTCAAGTTGGTACAATGGCCATCTCCTTGCTGCACTCACTCCAATCAAGGTTCTAATTGTTCCCATCTTTGCAACCGGGCTGAAAGTCTCTTCATAGTCGATGCCGTGAGTTTGCTTGAATCCTTTTGCTACTAGTCTAGCTTTATCCCTTGCTAGAGAACCATCAGCATTTCTCTTTATTTTAAACAGCCATTTATTTGGAACAATCTTCATACCTTCAGCCTTTGGAACTAGCTCCCATGTGTGATTGTCCTTGAGAGCTTTCATCTCTTCTTGCATAGCTTCTTGCCATTCTTTTTGTGTACATGCTTCTTCATATGCATTCGGTTCTTTGTCTTTGACCACCTGTGTCATATATGCAAAATGATTTGCAATAAAACTATCATAGCTCAGCCTTTGAATTGGATACCTTGCTCTCGAAGACCTCCTTTCATTTTCTTTTGAATATTGCTTCTTCAACCGGTTCAACTTTACCTTTGGTGTGATCACCTCTTCATACTCTTCTTCACTTGCATTTGAATCACTATTTTGGGCAGCACTTTCAGCTTTAGATCTTTCATAACATGATGTTGGTGATGAGGAATGACTCCTTAGTCTCTCATTCCATGTTGAGCTTGCTCCAAGTGATGTAGAAGCTTCTGGGCCTGACATTTGAGTGCTTGTTTGCTAAAATTCTTCTTGGACAACACCTCCATCATCTTTGCAATCTTCTTCAAGAATCTTCTCTTTCCCTTTGTCTCCAAACCATGGTCTTAGCTCATCAAATACCACATCTCGTGAGACTCGTAGCTCCTTTGTCACCGGATTGTAGCACCTATATCCCTTTTGCTCCGATGAATATCCAATAAAAATACATTTTTCGGACTTTGCCTCCATCTTTGTCCTTGAGGGATGTGAACATAACACACACATCCAAAAACTTTGAGATGTGTAAGGTCAGGCTTCTTACCGGAATAAACCTCCTCAGGAATTAGATTATGCACTCCAGCCATTGTGCACTTGTTCATCAAATAAACGTCTGTACTAGTTGCTTGAGCCCAATAGTTTAGTGGCATCTTGATCTCGTTGAGCATGCATCTTGCAACTTCTGTGATATGTCGATTTTTCCTTTCAGCTATTCCATTTTGTTGAGGTGTGTACCTACATGTAAATTGTCTCTTGATGCCATTTTCATAAAGAAAATCTAAAAATTCTTTGGAGAAATATTCTCCTCCTCCATCGGACCTCAAGGTCTTTATGTAGCATCCTGTTTCCTTTTCTACTTGTGCTTTAAATCTCTTGAACATGGAAAACATATCTGATTTTTGTTTTATGCAAAACATCCATACTTTCCTTGAATGATCATCAATAAAAGTGACAAAATATCTATTACCAGCCACTGATGGTTGTTGTGATGATCCCCATACATCCGTGTGTATCAAGTCGAGGACACTACTTGCCACATAGTTGTTTTTCTTGAATGGTTGTCGAGTTTGCTTTCCTAGTTGGCATGCTTCACAAAACTCATGTAGTCCGGCGTCATTGAATCTTGGAAGACCTCTTACCACTTCATGGTTGATCATGTCCTTGAGCTTGGGAATGTTGATATATCCAAACCTTTTGTGCCACAAATCGATTTCAGCAATCCTCTTGTTTCCAAACTGAATATACATCACCTTTCCATGCGGTTGTTGAATGTCCAAAGTGAACATCCTTCCTTCTTTCCTTCCTTGAGCAATGACCTGGAATCCTTCTTTTGGATTCTTTCTAAAGCAGCCTTTTTCATCGAAGATAACATGATATCCTTTCTCTACCATTTGTCCTACTGAAATCAAATTCTTTGCAATAGTAGGAACATGAAGAACATCAGCCAATGCCTTCTTGTCTCCAAGCTTGATATCTCCAACATGCTCAATTGCGTGTTGAGTTTCATCGCCGGTCTCCACACATCCTTTTCCACTTGGAGCTTGTAGCTTTGTGAACAAATCTCCTTGGCATGTCATATGGTTGCTGCAACCTGAATCTATGAACCATTTTTGGTCATCACTTCTCGAGTTGTTGTAGTCATGCTTCATGGCAAGCATGGTTTTCTTGTCTCCTTCACTTGATGTACTCGCATAGTTATTTTGGCTCCTTCGGTTGCCTCCATTCAGCCTTCCATTCTTTTGCCAACAATCATTTGCATAATGTCCTAGTTTACCACAATGATAACATGTTATACCTTTATGAGGATTGTATGAACCTCGACCTCTTCCTCTATTTCTTCCTCGACCTCTTCCATGTGTGTTGTCATTTGAGTTGTCCTTGTTGTCCTCCGAGTTGTGTTGGCTGAAATTTGTGTTGTTGTAGCTTCTTCCTCTTCCTCTCGAGCCTCCTCTTGAGTTCCTTCCTCTACCTCTTCTTGCATATAACATTTGACTATGGTTGTCCTTACCTTTGTTGCCTTCTCCTTGTTGAGAAACCTCTTCAGCCACAAGATTTGGTATAATCTCGTCGAATGTTGGTAGAGGATCTCTATAAAGGATGTTTGTGATGAGGCGCTTCCACTTTTCTTCACTTCTCAAGCCATTGAGGGATGTTTGGATGATTTCTTCCTCTTCTATCTTGCATCCAACTGATGCTAGCTGATCTCGAAGCTCTTTGATCCTCAATGTATACTCACTAATGCTTTGGTTTGAGCTTTTCCTCATGTTGTTGAGCTCGTTCTTGAGTTGCATCCTTCGAGACCTTGTTGAGGTAGCATACACCTTCTAGAATGCTTCCCAAACTTCCTTGGCTATTTCTAAGCTTTGCACATGAACAATCATAGTGTTAGAAATAACTTGTGAGATGAGGAACATCACCCTTCGATTCCTCTCTTCCCAATCAGCAAATTGTCTCCTTTGTGCCGGAGTTATGTTAGGATCTTCAATGTCCACCGGTTGTGGATCGTCTCCACTAACTATACTCCATAAACCTTTACCTTTAAGGTAATTTATCATTCTATACCTCCAAGATTGAAAATTATCTTTGTCTAACTTCTCAACTTGTTGTCCTAAATGAGCCATTGAAAACTTCCAAGATTGAAGTTTACCTCAAGTATGTTGCGGCGCTCTTTCTTGACTTCATGAAGCTCCCCCTTGATTTGTAACTTCTCCTTTGCTTCAATTCAGTTCCAATGCTTTGAATCTTCAAACTCCAATGCTCGGATACCAATTTTTGGAGAATTCCTCTCCTACTCACAGTGGAAAGTGTAGAAGACCTTCTCAGGATCAAGACTCTTGCCAACAGTAGAACCTTCAAATGAAAACTGGTACCAACTGAAATATGCAATGAACTTGAAACTTTGGTCACTCAAACTAGACACCTAGAGCTTTCAAATGATATATCAAACACTCAATTTGAAGTAGATTTGAGTTGGTAACTATTTGATTCAAAACAGACTACCTGTCCACTCAGTTAGGCTAAAAACTGGACTTCACTAAAACCTGAATAATTCACAGAACATAAAGAATTTCGTAAAACTGTTCTAGATAGAGGAAGTACTCGAGATAAGCTTTTAACGAATGTTTAAACACTAAAATTGGATACATATATTGAGAGATATGACTCTCACAAGTAGACTATGCAGAAATGGGTGTGCGGCTGGACATACTCTATGAGAGTGAACTGAACGAAATGACGCAAACCAAATGAACTAGCTACAAGGGGACTTCCACGCCTTCTTCCTCTATCCTTGAGTTTCCTCCCTTGCCTCTTTTATATCCAAGTGACCAAAAACTCTCATGATGAGTTTGAGAGCTCTTCTCCATCATTTCTCCACTACTTTGGACAGCCACTCATCTTACAGTTCAGTTTTTTGGATTTGATTCTCTTTTGAATGATTCTCTTTTGGCCTCCACTACTTGCTGAAGTAAATGCTTCTATTTTTCATTTTTGTATTTTCCTTCTACTTGAAGAAAATCCTTTTTGCAAAAATATATACGAGCTTACTTCTTTATTTTTAACAATGGATTGGGAGAACCCATCACAAACCATAGAAGGGGGAGGAAGACATCCCTCAAGCACAACTTGGAGGAGGATGCAACAATAACAGAGAAGGAAGTTACTAAAGTTAAAGACAAGGTAGAACATACTAGTGAGGAATGTTCTTTGTCAATTCAAGAAATCCCTGCAGGATGGATGCAGGACAAAGAGGAATACATTGAGATCCAGAACACTCCTGCTTATGCAACAATGCAGGAAAAGGTATTGGAGGAAAACAGGTTTGGAGATGAGCATGTAGATACCATGGTAGATAGAAACCTAGTCAAAAAAATACAATTAGGCACTCAAGAAAATAATCGTCTAGTTTTGGTGGCCACTTGGTTGTGGAGCCACCTAGAGCTGCTTGAAAAGGTTAAATCTTTCTTGACACACTATGCAGATGTTTTTGCGTGGCATTATAAAGACTTAGAAGGAGTGCCTGCCACTTATGGAGAGCACAAAATTCCTCTTACTGATGGAACTAAACAAATAAGATGAAAGAGTTATAGACTTAACCCAAAATATGATGAAGTTGTTTACTTGGAAATACAGAAGATGGAGGATGCACGAATCATCATTCCTGTGGAACACTCAGAATGGCTTTCAACAATAGTTATAGTACCAAAGAAGAATACCAACAAAATCAATATTTGTGTTGACGAGTGGCTGGACATGTATTATATAGCTTTATGGATGGCTTTAGTGGATATAACAAAATATCCATCCACCTAGAGGATCGTGAAAAGACTGCTTTTATCACACCAAGGGGCACATATATGTATGTAAAAATGCCATTTGGACTCACAAATGCTCCAACCACCTTTAATAGGACTGTCAACCTCATTTTTGGACCCTTATTCTTGGAAACATTGAAAATTTTCATGGATGATTTTTCTTCATTTTTAGGATCTCACAAGGAGACCCTTTTGGATTTCTTGGATAATCACTTAAGACAGCTGTAGAATGTTTTTAAAAGATGCAAGGAGACCAAACTAAAGCTAAACCCAAACAGATGTCATTTCTTTGTGACAGAAGGAACCCTCTTGGGACATGTGGTGTCGGCTAAAGGTATGGCTCCGGACCCTGATAAAATTATTTCTATACTAAAGTTACCTAAACCCAAATCTCCTAAAGAGATTCAAAGCTTCTTGGGGAAAAGAAGAAGAAGAGAATGCTTATCAAACATTAAGGTCCAAATTGGGGGTTGCACCAATTCTTATCATACCAGATTGGTCAAAACCTTTTCATGTACATGTAGATACTAGTGCATATGCAGTGGGTGCAAGTTTGACTCAACACAGTGAAGAATACAAACTTGATAGACCTATTCAGTATGCTAGTTGAATTTTGACTAAGGTTGAAAAAAATTATAGCACCACAGAAAGGGAGGCCTTGACAATGGTTTTTGTTGTACAAAAGTTTCATCATTATTTGCTAGGTGTGAAATTTGTTATCATCACTGATTATCAACCACTCAGGTATTTGTTGAAGAAGCCACAAGTGACTGGGAGGATATGGAGGTGGCTACTTTTGTTATAGGAATTTGATTTTTCTGTAGTCCATAGACCAAGTAAAGAAAATGTCATGGGAGACCACCTATCTAGGATCAACGTGATGGATCAAGCAATTGGAGTAAATGATGGTTTTTGAGATGCTAATCTCTTTGCTGTACAAGCTCAAGGTTGGTATGATGACATCAAGAATTTTCTTAAAACTAGATTGTATCTAGAGAAGGCAAGTGATGTGCAAAGAAAGAGATTGCTAATCAAAAGCAGACCTTTACCTTCATTGAGGGAAAATTATATAGAAAGGGAAAAGATAACAGGTTTAGAAAGTGCATGTAAGAAGAAGAAGTGAGGGAATTCCTTAAATCTACACATGAAGGAACAGGTGATGGGCACCTTCTAGGACATATTATGAGTTAGAGAATCCTTGATGTTGGCTTATGGTGGCCTACATTATTCAAAGATGCAGAGGAATGGGGAAAAGCATGTGATGTTTGTTAGGGGTATGGACCCAAGCCAACAAAGGAGAGGCACAACCCCTTGATTATTTCCACTTCTTGGCAGCCATTTGATAAGTCGGGGCTAGATTTCGTAGGGCCCATCTACCCTTTGTCGATTCCAAAGAGAGAAAAGTATTTATTGATCTCCACTGACTATGCAACTGTTACACTTATGTGTTCCTCGAGTACCTTTGATGTGAAATTTTTCCCTATACATGGGCACTTTTAACTCTAGTGCTGGCTAGAGGTTTTTTCCCCATGTTACCACATACTTGATACTCTCATATGTGGTGGTACTTTGTACTTAGGGATATTATTCATCTCTTACTTCAGTTCAGTTCATCTTGAATAGAGGGAGCTATTCCAGCCATTGTCTTCTCCATGTGTCTTGTTGTGTTTGCGCTCCTTGTGTGTGCTTCTCGTGTGTCTCTCACACTTCTACACACATCCAACACTGGTATCAGAGCAAGTTCAGCTCCTTCTCAAGTTTCATTTTTTCAGGACGCGGCACACGCACTTTTAACAATGCAAATTGACTTCGGAGCATAGAACTATGAATTTTAGAAGCCAAGAAACATTTCCAGTAGATGCCTTGGAGTTTTACCCCCATCTCAAAGCCATTCGTGCAGTCAGAATTGCCATCAGAGTGACAATTTGTGATCTGAAATTTCAGCATTCATTTGAGCTTTCGTTGAAGTGAAGATCTTATCACATTCTTGTTCTTTTGTGAAAGGCCATGTGTTGAGAGCAGTATGGGCACCCAAGGACTGACTAGACAAGGAAGCCAGCGGAGAGAGTCAGAGTGAGGTGAAGGATTAAGTAGACAAAGCAGTCGACGCAAATCTGGCAGATAGGCCCTTCAAATTTTTCCAAATCAACATCTTTATAACAGTGATTCTTATCACTAACAATCATTGTAAATACCATTTCATATTTTTGTAGCTCCATTTTGTGCAAGCCAAGGAGTCCTTGAGCTTGAGGAGCCTTAGAAGTACCTACATATCAATTTTCGTATTTTTTAGACTCCGTTTAAGCCCTCAAATGGGCCCTGGAACCTAATTTTTAACTAGGCCGGACACTAGGTCTGGACAGGGCCAAAACCTAGTCAAAAACTATAAATAGAGCTAGAGAGCTCATTTTTGAGGTTAGATTGTAATAGTTTTGAACTTGTAAGAGCTTTTTGAAAGTAATCTAAGAACTCCATTGCTTCTCACTTTTTGTCTTACCGTGTGTGCGCGTGTGTGTGTATGTGTGTGCATGTTAGTGTGCCTCTCACTCATGCGCTTGTGCCTTCACTTGCTCGAGGTCTTCATACCATCCTCATGTCTTCCCGGATTGACATTAAAGGAGGTGCTACTCACCACTGAGCTACACCAAATTTTGGCGCCGTTGCCGGGGATCGAGCTTTGAGGACGAGCGTGTGATGGTAAGACGTAGATTTGAGACGTTGGCGTTGTAGGTAATTTCTTTACTCTTCTTATTTTTCTCTTCCTTACCTCACCACCATCATCACTATCATCATCATCATCTTCCACCTCCATCTCCATCATCGCAAAAATTTCAGTTTTTTGACTATATCTCCTTCCCCCTTTCATTTCCCTCATTTCACTTGTGAGAGAGAGCGAGAGAGCGATCTTGTGTGCACTGCTTTTGCATGTTTTTTGGTTTGCTTGCAGGTATTGGCCACCCCATCATCTCCAGCACGTCGCGCAGGTACGGAAATGTGCAGAATTGTCTCTGTGTCGCAAGCTTCTGTCCATCGCGATTGATAGAAAATTTCATCTATTGGTAAAATTAAGTGCACCACAGTAGACTAGAGACCTTGCACATCACAAATCCACAAAAATTTTTGAAAAATTTGCATTTTTTCAGTCCATCGCGATTGATAGCCAATCAATCGCGATTGACATTGTCCATCGCGACGGACAGCCAGTCGATCGCGATTGATAGACCCCGACGGACACGTGTCCATCGCGACGGACACCCCTGTCCATCGCGACCGACAGAAAAATCACGATTGACATCCCATTTCGCCGAGATTCTTGTCCATCACGACATAGAGAGCCCCGATTGACACAAATTCACAGAAAACCCCGAAAATTTCAGACCATCGCGATTGACACCAGTCCATCGCGATTGACACCAGTCCATCGCGATTGACACCAGTCCATCTCGATTGACACCTGTCCATCGCGATTGACAACCCAGTCCATCGCAATTGACAACCATTTTCGGCTAAATTTTTAGGGTTTTTTAAATTGAAGATTTTGGCTAATTTTGGACATGGATAATGGACTCTAGAGCACATAAGGAGGCTATAGGCAAATAACCCGAGGAAAACCTGTTGCCCTGTTGGCCTGTTTGAACCCTGTTTTAATCCCTGAAGCCTGAACTGACATAACTTCCTCATACGAAATCCGTTTGCTGTGATTCTTGTTGACCATACCCCGAGGTAGGAAAATTGAGGGATCCTTGGGATTGTTTTCCATAAAGGCAAAGGATAATTTGGTATGTGAGTTACATGCATGAAAGTGGTCTATTGTGTCATTTGAACCTAAGCCTTGAGCTAACCGTGGGACTTTTATAGGTCTAGTAAGAGCACTTGAGGGCATTCAAGCAAGAGTAAGTGCAAGCTTGGGAACACACATCCTGGGCACACCAGGGCAACAACACAAGGAAGGAAACTCAAGGTTGGAAAATCCTCAACACCCTCTATCAATTCGTAGCTTAGGCTAAGAACGACTAGTGCTAGGAGTAAGTCAGGGCAACGATAGGCATCAATCAAGTTGAAGACTACCTATGCACTCAAGTTCAAGATTAAACATAATCTCTTCGTGATGCGATAACCTTAAAGGAAAGGATCTAACGTGGAACGATCAACTTACAGTGCAAAAATTAAATCAAATATTCCTGACAACGTGATTTCTGACAAGAGCATAAACACGGTAACCACTAAAAAGAATCAAGTAACTGATACAAAAGAACTTAGCAACGAGGTTGTACTTGAGCAAATTTGGGCTATTCAATTAGGCTTATGAACCTTAGATCAGGGCGACATCTAGGGAGAGATAGACAAAGTCTTAGGTCTTCAGAGGCTAGTGTCAACCACACTGCTAGGTCTTGGGCCTAGCAGTTAAGCCACCACTCATACTACCCTAGCTCTGAGACCAGTGAATCAGAGATGTCTCAAGGCATGGACCGACCTACGGGAAGTTCAGGAGTGCCATACTTGCACAGGGTAGAAGGCCCGTACAAGAAGAAGCTGGAATACCTGAGGACCAACCGATTAGGTGCTAGCATCTATGAGGACGGTCTAGGAAGATCCGTGGTCCAGATTAAAAACCCTGACCAATCCATAGGACTAGAACACCCAGCTGTCAAGTTTGAAAACGGAGCATACTTGGACAAAGAAGGAACCATATACGTAGTCACCAGTCACCCAGATAGGACAGACGAATTCGGGAATGTGATCCCTGAGACGGACATAGATGACCTAGAACAAGGAAACATGGGTGCAGAGCCCAGGACTCCTTGAGGGAAATCTGTTCTTACTAGAATCCTCAATCCCGAGTGGGTTCCCCAAGACAACAAGAGTATAGATCTGCTTCTGAACCGAGAGACTGACGAAGCCTTTTGGAGGTATAAATCTGATCGACCAAATGATATAGGAACAATCATGATCTATGAGTTTAAAGATCTAGATAGCCCAGGCAGAGTGACCTACTTAGATCACGCTTCGGAGAGGATCTTTGTGGTTACAGAACATGATAGACATGCTTACACTTGGAAGGGTGAATTCGTTTTCCCCCAACCAAGATCGAATGTGTCCTATGGTCACCCTGGAGCTGGAACATCCCAAGCTCATGGAGCTCAAAGAGACAGAAGTAGAGATAGGCCAGAAGTAAGCTTTGCCAACCCAGGGGGCAGAGAAAGAACGAGGATGGAAACAAACAGAGTAGAACCTGAGGTACTTAGAGCTCCCAGGAATCAAAGAAATGCGGATGAGTTCCCTCTACCACGACCTAGAGAGCACACATGGACTCTGAGACCGACTCAGCTAGTTAAGTCCATGAAGAACTACTTCGATGGCACTGGAGATCCATACGATCATGTGGCTGAGTTTAGGCAAGTCTTGAGAGCTGAACAAGTGGAAGATCTGTTCACGCAATACAATGCCTTTGGTCTAACCCTTAGGAACACTGCCCTGACATGGTTTCAGCCACTAAACGAGAGGCAATTCAGGAGCATAGACCAACTTCTAGAGGCATTCATTATCGAATTCTCTAAAAGTGGCATAAGACATAACACTTCCTCGCCGATTCACAACTTCAAGCAAACCCCTCAAGAGACCGTGAGACTTGCTAGAAGAAGATTTAGGCAATACTTGGAGAGATGCCCTGTCCCTGAGCTACCCACACCAGCTAAGCAAGTGGCTTTATTCTTGGATCGATTGCTAAGTACCAAATTGAGTTCATATGTGTATCTAAAGGACAATAGGACTATAGAAGAGTGTGTACACATGTGCATTGACATCGAGGATAACCTAGGGGAGGAGTTAGAGCTTTCCAAGATATACAAAGATTCAGATAGTGCCTCTAGCCTCTCTTCCAAGCAATCCACATCAATTGAGGAACTTGCAGAGAAAGTCGCTCAGAAATTAGGTGTCACTAGCAAACAGATCCCAAGGTTTGCCCCTGTGAAAAGATGCTATACTTGTGGGGGTGACACATGGCGAACGTATGTCCCATTATGGCTCAACCCCAAGTAAATCCTAGTAGCCAGTACTGCACTATAGAACGGAGGTACACCAATCACACTGCGCAAGATTGCCCCTACAATAAGTAGGCGATTAGGCAACCCTACCCTCAACCCTACGCTCAGTAGGGAAGATACCAGAATCAGTACCCACCGCAGCAGTATGCTAGGCCTCAACAAACCTACCAACCACAATACCAAAACCAACAAAGGCCTCAGCCTATGTTAGCACAACAACCCCCTATCCCAGCTAATGTAATTCCGGTAAAGTATGCAGCTGCAGAAGAGAACCTGAATAGAGCCATAGTGCCAGTAACCCCATTGCTATCAAAAAGTGACCCCAGTGACCATAGTTTCAATTCTACACATATTGATAGCCCCCAGGCCTACTACATGCAGTCTCCTGAACATGGTGAGTCCTACTACAGTGAAGAGCCAAATGAACCTAGTTGGGAGTCAGATTACACAAATGTCATGTATGCAAACCCCAACCCTAGACCTCAACCTAGACAAGTAAGACCCCCATTCCCTAGAGGACCATGCTACAGATGTCAGGGAGATCACCTCATTCGTGATTGCCCCATGCCTGCACCTACCCAAACCCAATCAGTGACGATCCAGGGCTTTTGCCAAGAATGTGGAAAGGAGCATCTCTTACGAGACTGCCCTAAGAATCCTAATAATATGCCAAAAATCACTCCTATTAAGGTTATTGGGTTAGTGGTAGATTCCACAGGAAGTGTCACTTCCACTGCACCCGTATAGGTAGTCACTAGAGCTCAAGCATTGCAGCAAAACCAAGGGGTAGGCCAGGAAATGAGCCTAGAGGCTAGTGAAACTGAGAGCATAACCAAGAAAAGGACTAGAGCTTGGAGAGATAGTCGTGAAAGAATGAAAAGGCAATGGGCAAAAAAGATGAGTGAACTCGAGGAAAGCCTCAGAGAAACAAAGGCCAGGATAACTGAACTCACATCTCAAACTCCCTCTCACACTACCCCACCATCACCATTCCCATCTCCATCCGACCCGCCACCTTCCAACCCACCTCACACAATTCCATCACCCCCAAGAGTAGGATCAGTCCTAGCAGATCCCACTCCCGAGGACTTAAATATGATGCTTAAAGCATATCAAGACAGAATCCAAGAAGGGCCAAACGTAATTGATCATGAAAAGTGTTACACTAGAGCAGAACTAGAGCTAGAACGAACCAAAATTTGTGCTAAGATGGTGGAGTTGGCTCAAACCATGTTTGAAGCCAGCCGCCTCTTTAACATATCTAGTTCAGCTAAGACGCAGCTGCACTTTGAAGGACTGTTAGAAAGAATAGAGAGACTAATTGCACAATCAGAAAAGGAACCCGCCTCTCAACATAAGGACAAGGCAAGTGAAAGAGCAGGTCTTCCTGCCCAGGAAGCCTATGTGCCTGAAGCCTATGTGCCTAACTCTACGGAGCCGGACACTTCTTCTTCTATGAATCGATTCACACCAGAACTCCTACGAGAGATTCAAGAAGACAAATGGGCTAAAGAAAGTGAAGTCCCTCCTCCCATTGAACTTGTGGATGATGCACACGACCAATTCCCACAAGACATCCCATCCATTTATGAGGAGCAGGAGAGCACCCAATCTCAGGAAAGATTAGACTTTGAGTCTAACTCTCTACAAGAATTACCCCACTTCACAGGCCCATGGGAAGCTAAGTCTACTTGTATGAGAGCACCCATAGTCATGGTACGAAATGAGGATTCAGTCCTACCTAGGAACACAGAGGTAGTGAAAAGCACTAAAGTACAGTGCAACCTCACCTTAGAAGAGCTACTCAAAGTAAGGCCAGAGCTATGGAAACACGTAGCCAAACAAGTCCTAGAGATAGCAAAACCTTGTTCCCAGGTAGGATCTCATAGAACAGTGCCTGAAATACCATTGGATAAGATAGGAGACATGAGTGAAGGAGAAGAAGGAAATACCTATCTCCTAGTTACCCATCAGGGTTACACAACCAACGCGATTTTGGACTCAGGTGCAGGAGTTGCAATTGCTACAGCTTCCCTTTGGAAGCGTTGGGGCAAGCCAACACTCCGACCGACGAGAATGAAATTGCAGATGGCCGATGGCCATATTGAGAGGCCCTTGGGATTGTTAGAAGGCATAACTCTCACTACATGTGGTGTCGAGTTCGAGCATACATTTGCTATATGTGATTTTAGCAAAAATCATGCCTATGAAATGACCTTGGGAAGACCATTTATGCGACAGCTGCAAGTGGTACAGGACTGGGGAACCAACTCTTTGTACCTGCAACACTTAGGTGCTACTACCAAAGTGAATCTTAAGGATTACTCTCACAGAGACGTACCGCCTATTCAATGGAATCCTATCCATAGAGCCAAAGATGAGACTGAGTTTGTGCATTCCATAGGATCCGGATCCTCGTGGATGCATGAAGACACCCACTTATGGATGTGTAAGGTAGCAGTAGAAGAAGAGAAGAGAGAGAAAGTCAGAGAGGTAGGTGCAAAAGAAAACCATAGATCAATTCAAGACCCAGCCTACGCACCTATAGTCTTTCCTCATGAGGAATTTGAACCCCATGGCTGGGCAGAAATCCTAGCAACAATGGATGTAGCCATCAATGAAGAGCAGTGGACACCTCACTGTGATGAGGATGGCTATGACATTTCAGTCTTTTCAATAGAGCCAATCATGGGAGATGCAGTTTTAGAAGAGTGTGAACCTAGCCGTGATGCATTTGAGGATGCAAATGACTCCGATTTAGAGTCAATCATTATGGACCCACCTTTTGCATCAGATGAAGAATACTTCTATGAAGTAGAATTTCAACCCCAGAGGCATGGAGAGCTTACGAATGACGTAAGGCTAGCCACACCAGTGACCCTGAAGGAAGAAGGAAAGAAAAGAAAGAAGAGAGAAGTCACACAAGAAGAGGAAGAATCTTTGTTTGAGGTCCCGGAAAATTTTAAGAAGTATGAGATAGACGACAGGAGAGTCATGATAAGAATGCCTAAACGAGAGGCACAATCAAGAGAGGCCTATGATAACAAAGAAACCACCAAGAAAATAGTAGTGGCCCTAGAAGAAGGAGAGGAGAGATGCACATACATAGGCCATGACCTAATAGAGGAAGAAGAGCATGTGTTAATAGCCTTGCTAAGAGAATACAGAGATGTATTCGCTTGGAGTTATAAGGATTTGAAGGGTGTTGACCCAGACATATGCTCACACACCATCCCCATGACCTCAGATGCCAAACCCTCTAAGCAAAAGCCATATACATATAACGATAATTATGCTGCCAAGATCAAAGAGGAGATAGATAGACTGGTTGAAGATGGATTTATCTATGAAATTGAGCACACTGAGTGGGTATCCCCCATCGTAGTGGTGCCCAAGAAAAATGGAAAGCTGTGTGTATGCATTAACTTAAAGAAGGTTAATGCAGCCACCATTTGTGATAACTATCCGCTTCCTATCACAGAGCATCTCTTAGAAAGAGTGGCAGGCAAGGAAGTGTACAGCTTCCTTGATGGATTTTCGGGCTACAATCAAGTAGCCATAGCTCCAGAAGATCAGCATAAGACGGCATTTGCCACTGAATGGGGCATATTTTCCTTTAGAGTAATGCCATTTGGGCTTACCAATGCACCAGCAACCTTCCAGAGGCTGATGTGCCATGTATTTAAAGAGTTCCTGAGGAAGGACTTAGAAGTCTATGTTGATGATCTTTGTGCTCATTCCAACATCAGACAAACCCATATTCCTGAACTCAGACAAATCTGTGACAAATGTAGAGAATATCAAGTCTGCCTCAACCCAGAAAAGTGCGTCTTCATGGTCAGGCAAGGCAAGATTCTAGGACACATAGTGTCAAAGAATGGCATATCCACTGATGAAGAGAAAGTGAGAGCCATAGCCGAGTTACCTAGGCCAAAGAATGTCAAGGAAGTACAAGCTTTCATGGGGCATTGTGGTTATTATCGATGGTTTATACACATGTATGCCATCATAGCAAAGCCTCTGTATGGACTTTTGACTAACTTTGAGTGGACTAACGATTGTGAGAATTCCTTCAATGAGCTTAAACGAAGATTATGTTCAGCACCAATCTTAACCACACCAGATTGGAATAAGCCCTTCCATGTTCACGTGGATGCATCCAATTATGCTATTGGGTGTGTACTCACGTAGCCTACCGGTGAAGGTAATATGGATCTTCCAATTGCCTATGCTAGTAGACAATTGAATGCAGCTGAACGAAATTATACCACTACGGAGAGAGAAGGATTAGGCATGGTATATGCGGTTAAAAAGTTTAGACATTACTTGCTTGCAAATAAGTTTAAATTTTTTACTGATCATCAGGCACTGCTATATCTCGTGAACAAGCCATGCAATACAGGTAGATTAATAAGATGGTTTCTCTTACTAATGGAATACGACTTCGAGGTTGTGGTAAGGAAAGGTAGGACTCACTTGAGAGCAGACCATCTCTCTAGACTCACATCTAGTGAAGCTCCACAAGGAGTGTCAGATGACCTTCTTGATGCTTACTTGTTTAATTTGGAAGTGGTGCCACAGTGGGCTAAGCCACTAGTGCCAGTATTGACATACGGGCCTAACCATCCAGTAATAAACACACAGGATAGAGAGGTAGTAAAAGCCCAAAAATATCACATCATGGCAGGAAGTATGTACAAGCACACAGATCAAGGGATCTTGGCTTGTTGTGTGGAAGAGGATGAGTATGCTAAATGGTTGCAATTAGCACATGTAGGTGCATTAGAGCAACACTACTCAAAACAACGAACCCTACAGACACTAAGGAGACTCGGAGTGCATTGGCCGACGATGGAAGCTGATGTCCAGAAGTGGTGCAAGGAATGACCAATCTGCTGCACTAAACCACCTGTGGAACATGCCACTCTTTATCAAGTGTCCATTGTGCCAGATTGGAGTGAACCACTAGTATCCTTCTTGAGGACGACCCTCCAGACATGACTATGGCTAGGAAAAGGAGTTTAGAACGAGAAGCCCTAGATTACTCACTCATTGGTAATAATCTATACAAGCGTGGTAAAGATGGTTACTTGAGACTATGTGTCCATGAAAGTGAATATCTCAAGATCTTGGAAACTGCTCACCAAGGTGTAGCAGGAGGACACTTTGGACCAGATCGAGTGATCAAGGCGATACTATTTGCGGGCTTCTAGTGGCCGAGCCTTCACATGGATGCACATACCTATGTGAAACGGTGTGATGTCTGTCAGCGAACTCAGTGTCCTATACGCAAAGATGAGATGCCACTGAAACCTATGATGGGTGGACGTGCATTCTCTAAGTGGGGAATAGACTTTGTAGGTCCTATTAATCCCCCAGCCAAGGGTTCACATGCTGAATACATCATTGTTGCGATAGACTATCTAACCAAGTGGGTAGAGGTAAAAACCACAACGAAGAACGATGCTCAAACAACAGCTAAGTTTTTATTTGAAAATGTGTTCACCAGATACGGGTTACCTGTAGAGCTAGTCAGTGACAGAGGCACTCACTTCTTGAATGAAGTGATTGAAAATCTGCTCCGAGAATTCTTGGTAGTTCATAAGAAGTCTGCCCCCTACCACCCACAAGCTAATGGGCAAGCCGAAAGCACAAACAAGATTCTATGCAATGTGTTGACCAAATTAGTGAATAATAAACGCTCTGATTGGGACAAACAGCTACACCATGTTGTTTGGGCATACCGAGTCGCCTACAAAACGGTACTCCACGCCACCCCCTTTCAGATGGTATTTGGCCAAAACGCTGTGCTACCGTTGGACTTCTTAATACCTACATTGAAAGTAGCACAAGAGCATGAATGGACGGGTCATGAACTCTCCTCTAGACTTTTTGACCTTGAACGATTAGGAGAAACAAGATTGAGAGCAGCTGCAGGGATATATGCAGCTAAGAAACGACAGAAGGCATACTTTGATGCCCATGTGAAGGATAAGGGCTTGAAGGCAGGAGATCTAGTTTTAGTCTACACATTGAAACAACACGCAAGGAATCTAGAAAAGAGAGGCTACGGACCCATGATCATTAATAGAATCTCAACAAGTGGAGCAGTTCAACTAGCCACATTAGAAGGCGATGTTCTCCCAAGCTACATAAGCGGATGCAGTGTCAAGTTATATCAGGAACCTCTCACAGAGGAGATGCTATGTCGACTCAACATTGCTAAGAAACGCAAAGAAGAAGAAAAACGAACTCGAGAAGAAGCTCAAGCAGAAGCATTGGAACGCATCCGGAGAATGAAGTTGAGAAGACAGGGTAGAGAGCAACCTAGGACAGATGCATATGCAGATCAAGGATATCATGTGGCTATGTGTGAAGTTTCAGGTGTCAGCTCTCATAGGATAATTGATCGACGTCCTTTTATAACCTTAGATATAGGACAAGGAAAGGGTGCAAGGACTATAAGAGCCTTGATTGACTCAGGTGCAGCCACTAGTGCTGTTAAATTGTCTTACTGTCAAGAGTTGAAATTAACTGTTAATCCTTGTAGCTCAAGCGTAAGCACCACCTCCTTTACTTGTCAATCCGCGGAGACGTGAGGACCGGTATGAAGACCACGAGCACGTGAAGGCACAAGTGCGTGAGTGAAAGCACACAAACATGCACACACATACACACACACGCGCACAAAGTAAGATCAAAGAGAGGAACAATGGAAAGCTTAGATTGCAAAAGAGTTCTCTTACAAAAGTTCTATTCTCTAACAAGCTACCTCAAAAATGAGCTCTCTAGCTCTTTTTATAGTTTTTTGACTAGTTTTGGCCCTGTCCAGACCTAGTGTCCGGCCTAGTTAAAAATTAGGTTCCGGGGCTTATTTGAGGGCTCAAACGAAGTCTAAAAATTATGAAAATTGGTACGATGGTACTTCTAATACTCCTCAAGCTCGAGGACTCCTCGGCTTGAACAAAATGGAGTTACTAAAAATAGATAATGGTATTTACAATGGTTTCTAGTGATGAAAATCACTATTTTTGTAGGGGATTCTTCTGAAAATTTGACATACACTTCTTGGAGCTCCCTACTTGCTCTCTCTTCTTCTATGTCCACTTCTTTGATGTGCTTCCATGCTTTGTCCTTGACCTTGAGCTTCAACACTCCCCCCCCTCTCGAGTCTGTCGTCCCTGACAGACCCTTGTTGTAGTGATTGTTCCAAGTAGTGCCTTGAGAGGGAGTGTCCCTTCTGTATGAACACAAGTCGTCCGACGTTCTTCATCTATCACTTGTGAGTCTTTGCAGGTTGTAGTCTCTTGGTATGTGCTTCTGCCTTGTATTCCAGCATGACTGTGTCGTTGTGAGTCTCCGTTGATGTTTTCTAGATCTTCCAAAGTTGATCTTCATAGTAGTCAAGCCAAGTACTCATAACCCATATTGAGTGATGGGTAAGTGTGTTCGTGCATGGGTTGAAAAAAGTATGTGCCTTGTGCACGGCCTTGTAATGTAGCCCTACGCATGCTTACTTGGAAAAATGCATTGGAAGAAGTATGGTGCAAAAATTGCGGGTCTTGAGCTAAGTGCTCAAGGGTATGCTGACGAAGAGGTTTCCTAAACTATCATGGTTATGGTGTTTCCAGAGTAAAGATACTTACCATGGCGAAGGTTGATGGATGTTTGCCTCTTCGTGTTGTACACTCGGCCTTTGGGATGGAACCTTGTTGATGAATGTCCATGTTGATTGTCCACTGATGAGATCTTTTGAGTGGTGGATCCCCTCTCCTCTTTTCAAAGCAACATTTGTCACTAACAATGTGCATTTCTGAGCTTGGGCTCATGCACGTTCACTTCCCTATATTGACACTCAGAGGAATATTGGACACGTGCCGGTTTCTAGGAGATTACCATGCTGATTGACATAGACCATTCACCAGTGCTACTGTTCCATACTGGTTCAGGAAATACTGAGAATTGAATTGCTTTATATTCCTTGGCAAGCAACATCGGGTAACTACACCAAGCTGTGTTTCACATATACTCTTTAGCTCACCATATGCAGGAGTCTTCTCCTCCAGAACTACCTTTTGCAGATATCTCCTTGGATGCTCTGGTACATGAAGTAGTTAAGCATCACGCAAGTTGCGGACCTTCAAGCTCTTCATTCCTACCATGGTAAGAGAAAATCATAGCTGTAGATGCCATGTTCATGTCAAATGCTTGTCCTCTACCAGATAAGGCAGCAAGAATCTCACTGCTGGCCGAGACACACTGGGAACAAGCTCTCTCCCACTTCTCTCTTTTTTTTTTTTTTTTTTTTTTTTTTTTTTTTGAGGAACAGGATATCACAAAACAAGAACACAAAAGTTAGTATCAATAGAAATGTTCGACATATGTCACTGTGCTCTTGTGCATGGGATTCTCAAGTGTGTCTATGCACGGCCGTGTAATGTGGCCCTATATTAATGCATACTTTGGAAATGCATGACCTAAATGGTGCAAAAGACAGGGTTGTGCAAGGAGCACATGGTTGTTGCTCGTTCAAGGCTTCGATGTTATTTGTGGAGGTTGATGCCGGCCTTAGTGGAGGTATCCATTGAGTCTCGAACTGATGTAATCCTCCTTATTGGAGTCCATTTTAGAACATCATTTGGCACTGTAGAGGTCACTTCAGGCGTCTTTCTCTTTGGATGTTTTCTGAACTGTGGTATCCAGTGTGGTTGATGCTTTGGTTCGGTGGAGGCTACTTGCACTTTTGGCTTCCAAACCCATATCCTTTTTGCATGTCTTCCTACTAATGTTGAAGAGCTGATTTGATCTTCCTTTGGTCTCTGTACGTGGTTCTTACCCTTTTCGCTTTTTGGTCTCTTTGTTGAAACCTTTTGCATGTGGGAGAACAAAGGTTGTTGTGGGTGTAGGATCTTCTTAGGTACCCACATCTGTAATTGCCCTTGTTGAGCTGCAGCTAACTTCCTAGGCACCCAAACTTGTTGGATATCTTGTGACGGAGCTTGTCTGAGCTGCTTCCTTCGTGTTCTGGCTTGGTTAGTGTGCATGGATGGGATTTGTGGGGGCAAGGCTGGTGGTTGCTCTCCTTTGCGTACCCATATCTGCTTCATGCTCGGAACTGCTTTTTTATCGAATGGTGTCTTTCTATTTGATGTAGCAGTTGTCGTGAACGGTTGTGTTTGCTTGTGTGGTGGACTCACTACTGTGGCTACTTGATTCTTTGGAGAAGAAGAAAGATCCACCCGCCTTCGAACCTGGTCTTCCACGATTGACTCCTTCTGCATCATAGAGCTTTTGACACATACAACATCTTCTTTCATATGATTAGTCTTGGAAGAACTAAGAGAGTGTGTGGTGCCATGATCTAGGAGCATGCAGTTCTCTAATTCTAATGTAATGCATTGTTCATGTACCCAAACTTGAAGAATTTGACTTCTTAGGTTTAAGTTAACTGCATGGTCATAGATCCAATCTTGACCCAAGACAAGTGGTTCTGTAAGGTTCTCATCTTGACATACTAGCGCTTTGACTTTCATTGGAACATCTTGAAGGTAGATGGGAAGTTCCACCTCGCCCAAACAAGGGGTTTCCACACCTCCCAATCCTATGAGATAAGCTTCTATGGGATTGATGTTCAACCCCAAGTCTTGGCAGTAGGAAAGTCTAACTGCACTACTTGCTGCACCTGAGTCAATCAATGCTTTCACCGTCCTTGCACCCTTCCCTTGTCCTATCTCTATGGTCACAAAGGGTCTTCGGTCAATGACCTGAGAAGTCGCTATGTCTGACTTTTGACACATATCCATGTGATATTTTGGGGCTTTTGAGTTGACTTCTAGGCCTAATCGCCTTAACTTATTTCGCTTAATACGCTCTCTGGCCTCTACCTGTGCTTCTTCTCTCACTCTTAACTCTTCTTCTTTTCGCTTCTTCGCAATGTTGAGTCTCATTAGCATATCCTCAGTAAGAGGTTCTTGATATAGCTTGACTCTACAGCCACTAATATAGTTTGGCAAGATATCTCCTTCTAGAGTGGCCAACTGAACTGCACCACTAGTGGAAATTCTATTAATGATCATGGGTCCACATCCTCTTTTTTCCAACTTACGGGCATGTTGTTTTAGTGTGTATACCAACACTAGATCTCCCTCTTTCAATCCCTTATCCTTGATGTGTGCATCAAAGTATGCCTTTTGCCTCTTCTTTGCAGCGTAGATGCCTGCTGCCGCTCGTAGCCTCGTTTCACCCAAGCGTTCGAGATCAAAGATCCTAGAGGACAATTCATGCCCATTCCACTCATACTCTTGTGCTACTTTTAAGGCAGGGATTAAGAAATCTAATGGTAGCACAGCGTTCTGTCCGAAGACCATCTGAAATGGGGTGGCGTTGAGTACCGTTTTGTAGGCAACTCGATAAGCCCAAACAGCATGATGAAGTTGTTTGTCCCAATCAGAGCGTTTATTATTTACCAATTTTGTCAATACGTTACAGAGGATCTTATTGGTACTCTCGGCTTGTCCGTTGGCTTGTGGATGATAGGGGGCGGATTTCTTATGTATCACCAAGAATTCTTGGAGAAGACTTTCAATGACTTCATTCAAGAAGTGTGTGCCTCTATCGCTCACCAACTCTATTGGTAGTCCATATCTCGTGAACACATTCTCGAATAAGAACTTAGCCGTAGTCTGAGCATCATTCTTTGTTGTGGCTTTGACTTCTACCCACTTGGTAAGGTAATCTGTGGCTACAATAATATACTCTGCATGGGAGTTTCTAGCAGGGGGATTAATAGGACCTATGAAGTCTATGCCCCACTTGGAAAATGCACGCCCTCCCATCATTGGCCTCAAAGGCATCTCGTCTTTCCTAACTGGATATTGTGCACGTTGGCATGTGTCACATTTCTTCACATAGGTATGTGCATCCATATGAAGAGTGGGCCACCAAAGTCCTGAGAATAGAATGGTCTTAATCACTCGGTCAGGACCAAAATGTCCACCTGCAACACCACTGTGTGCAGTCTCTAAGACCCTTAAATAGTCTGATTCATGAACGCACAGTCTTAAGTAACCATCTTTACCTCTCCGGTATAGGTTCTCTCCTACTAAGGCATACCCTTGAGCCTCTTGCTCCATATTTCGTCTTCTTGCTAGACTGGCCTCTTTGGGTAATCTTCCCGATCTCATAAACTCTACCAATGGAGCACTCCAATCTGGAATTAATGATACTTGATAAAGGGTCGCATGCTCCACTGGTGGTCTCTCTCTGCACCTTGGACAATTCTTGATCCACTCATTTATTTCTTTGTCCATGCTAGGCCAATACACTCCTAAACGTTTCAAATTCTGCAATGTTCGTTGTTTAGAATAGTGATTTCCTAGCAATCCCTCATGAGCTTGCTGCAACCAACTACTATGTTCATCATCCTCGACACAACAAGCTAATACACCCTCAGTATCTTGTTTGTACATGCTTCCTGCCAATATGTGATATTTTTGTGATTTTACAATTTCTTCTTGTGATGTTTTCACATTCTTATTTGCAGGGCCGAAGGTTAGGACTGGTACCAACTTATTTGCCCATTTAGGAACAACTTCCAAATTGAACAGATAAGCATCAGGTAGTTCATCAGACACTCCTTGTGGTGACTCTCCTGAAGTAATGCGAGAAAGGTGATCTGCCCGAAGGTGGGTTCTACCTTTCCTGACAACAACTTCAAAGTCATACTCCATTAGTAAGAGGAACCATCTTACTAAGCGTCCAGTATTGCAAGGTTTATTGACCAAATATAACAATGCTTGATGATCAGTGAAAAACTTGAACTTGTTGGCCAATAAATAGTGTCTAAACTTCTTTACAGCATATACCATGCCTAACCCTTCTCGCTCGGTTGTGGTATAATTTCTTTCGGCTGGGTTTAGTTGTCTACTAGCATATGCTATGGGCAAATCTAAATTCCCTTCACCTGTGGGTTGTGCTAGCACACATCCTATGGCATGATTGGATGCATCCACATGGACATGGAATGGCTTATTCCAATCAGGAGTGGTCAATATTGGTGCTGTGCACAAACGTTTCTTTAGTTCATTGAAAGAATTCTCGCATTCGTCGTTCCACTCAAAATTAGACAACAAGGCATAAAGGGGTCTAGCTATGATCGCGTACATGTGGATAAACCTACGGTAATATCCACAATGGCCCATAAAGGCTTGTACCTCTTTAACATTCCTTGGCCTTGGTAGTTCCGCTATGGCTCCTACCTTATCTTCATCTGTTGAGATTCCATTCTTAGAAACAATATGCCCTAAGATTTTACCTTGACGCACCATAAACACACACTTTTCTGGGTTTAGACACACTCGATATTCTCTACACTTGTTGAAGATTTGTCTGAGCTCAGGGATGTGAACCCTTCTTTCTTGGGAATGAGCACATAAATCATCCACATACACTTCTAAGCTCTTTCGCAAGAACTCTTTGAAGACATGACACATGAGCCTTTGGAATGTTGCAGGTGCATTGGTGAGCCCAAATGGCATCACACGAAATGCAAAGATTCCCCACTCTGTAGCAAAAGCTGTTTTGTGTTGATCTTCTGGGGCAATGGCTACTTGATTGTAACCTGAAAATCCATCAAGGAAGCTATAAACTTCCTTGCCTGCAACACGCTCCAAAAGGTGTTCTGTGATTGGAAGTGGATAACTATCTCTAATCGTAGCGGCATTAACTTTTTTGAGGTTAATACACACTCGCAACTTCCCGTTCTTCTTGGGTACCACAACAATGGGGGACACCCATTCGGTATGCTCAATCTCATAGATGAATCCGGCTTCAATCAACCTATCAATTTCTTCTTTTATTTTTGCTGCATAGGTATCATTATATGTGTAGGGCTTCTGTTTGGTGGGCTTAGCATCAGCAGTCATGGGGATAGTATGAGAGCAAATTCTTGGATCTACCCCTTTCAAGTCTCTATAGTGCCATGCAAACACATCCCTATATTCCCTTAATCGAGCTATGAGCTCCATTTCTTCTCTTGCACTTAGGTCATCTCCTATATATGTGCATCTCTCTTCGTTCTCTTCAATGGTCACAACAATCTTCTTGGTCTTTTCTTTATTATCATATGATTCTCCTATGATGGCCTCTCTCTTAGGCATTCGTACCAAAATTTTGCGGTCATCAACTTCATATTTCTTGAAGTTTTCTGGTACTTCAAACAATGATTCCTCCTTTTCTTGTTTCACTGCTTTTCTTTTCTTTTTCTTTTGACTACTCTCACTTCCATCCTTTGAGTTTACTGTTTTAATACTTGTGAGAGGTTCTTCTTCTTTCTGGGTGAACACTCCTATATCTTCTAGATAGTGCTGCTCTGAGTTAAAGCAACTATCCATCACAATAGACTCCAGATCATCGTCATTCTCTTCTTCTTCTATGACATCACTAGGGTCACATTCTTCTAGCAAGGGTTGACACATGAACACTGAGATATCATAACCCTCCTCATCACAATGAGGTGTCCACTGTTCCTCATTGACAGCAATGTCCATGGTGGCTAAGATTTCTGGCCAGCCATGAGGCTCAAACTCCTCATCTGGAAAGATCATCGGTGTGTAGGCTGGGTCTCTAACTGATCTATCTCCTAGTGAAGTTCCTTCTTCCCTTGCCTTTAAACGTTTTTCCTCTTCCTTTGCGACTTTGCACATCCACAAATGAGTATCTTCATGCAGTCATGATGGATCAGGTGAACTTTCAGAATGCACAGAGATGGAATCTTCTTTCACTTTGTGGATAGAATTCCACTGTAGGGGTGGTACATCTCTGAAGGTGTAATCCTTCAAATTGACCTTGGTGGTAACCCCTAAGTGCTGCAAGTACAAGGAGTTAGTTCCCCAATCCTGTACTATTTGCAATTGTCGTAGGAAGGGTCTTCCTAGGATCATCTCATAGACATTATTTTTCTCAAAGTCACATATAGCAAATGTGTGCTCAAACTCTACACCAAAAGTGGTTAGAGTGATCCCTTCTAGCAATCCTAGAGGTCTTTCAAAATGACCGTCAGCCATTTGAAGCTTCATTCTAGTTGGTCTTAATGTGGGCTTGCCCCATTGCTTCCACAAGGAGGTGGTCGCAATAGCAACACCAGCACCTGAATCTATGATTGCTTTGGTTGTGTAACCTTGGTAGGTGATTGGAAGATAAGTATTACCTTCTTCACCCTCACACATGTCCCCTATTTTGTCTAGAGGTATCTCTGGTACCCTTTGCTTAGAGCCTACTTTTGGCATATTGGACTCAAGTTCTGGGACCTGATCCTTCACATGATTCCATAACTCAGGTTTTGCTTTGAGCAATTCTTCTACAGTGAGATGACACTGAACCTTAGTGTTCTTCACGACATCCGTGTTCCTTGGAACCACTGAGTCTTCATTTCTTACTAGTATTGTGGGAGCTCTAATCTGGAGTGATTCAGATTCCCATGGGCCTGGAAATTGAGGCAGTTCTTCTAAGGTATTAGATTCAAAATCTAATCTTTCGTCTTCTTGTTCTGCTTCATCTTCGTAAATAGATGGAATGTCTTGGGGAAATTGATCATGAAGATCATCAATCTCAGGAATAGGAGGGGAATTACCCTTCTCCTTGGCCCATTTCTCCTCTTGTATTTCCCGCAAGAACTCTTGAGAGTACTGTTGAATAGAAGGAGGTATTCCAGCATCCGTGGAATTAGGAACATAAGCTCCCCTTGGTGGTGAGCTTCCTCTTTCAATAACTGGTTGAGCCTGTGGAGGTAGAGAAACTTGTGGTTTGTTTACCAACTGCTCTAATCGTTCTAGTAAGCCCTGGAAATGCAAATCCGATTTGATAGAGTTTGTCTGATTGAACTTTTGACTAGTCTCAAGTATGGCTTGAGCTTGTTCTACCATTTTCATGCACATTTTCATCCGTTCAATCTCTAAATCTGCTCTAGGGTAACTCTTGTCTAGGTTTGCCGCTGTAGGCCCTTCTTGAAGTCGAGCCTGGTAGGCCTTGAACATCATGTCCAAGCCTTCTGGGGTTGGATCTGCAAGAACAGACCCTGGTTGCGGTCTATTTACAATGGGTGGAGGGGTGGGATGAGGTGGAGTGGATGGAGTTTCGGCATGCGAGGGGCTTTGAGATGCAATGTCTTCTATTTTTGTTTTCGCTTCTTTTAAGCTTTCTTCTAGTTCTGATAACTTTTTATTCCACTTGCGATTGGCCTTCTCTCTGGTATCTTTCCATGTTCTTGTTTTCCTCTTACTAGGCTCTCCCGATTCACTCGACTCTGATTGTTCTACTGGTTTATCCTGTTTTAAGGCTTGTGCTCTAGTGACAGCTTGTATAGGAGCCACATTGCTACTACTTGAACTTGGGTCTTCCACTAAGCCTACCACATTAATGGGTGTAATCTTGGGTGCACTAGAGGGGTTTCTTGGACAATCTCTAGGGAGATGGTCTTTGCCACAATCAGGACAAAAAGCCTGTATTGTGATAGCCTGTCCTTGACTCGGAGATGGTGGGTGGGGACAGTCACGAATGAAATGGTCACCATGACATCTGAAACAAGATCCTCTAGGGGCTTGTGGTCTCATTTGTCTCAACTGGGGCCTAGGGTTAGGATTTGTGTACATGACATTGGAGTATTCTGGCTCCCAATTTTGCTCCATAGGCGGTGCCTCATATTGATACGAGTAAATCTCACTATGTTCAGGTGACTCTGTGTAATAAGCATGTGGACTACCTTCATGGGAGTAGTCTGAACTATGAGCATGAGAGTCATTATCTGGTATCAATGGGGTTAGTGGCACCAAAGCTCTATTTGGATTTTCCTCTCCCACAGCATACTTGACTGGAATCACGTTGGCTGGAGCTGGTGGTTGGTTTACCAAGACAGGTTGTGGCCTATATGGTACCTGATATTGCTGTTGTGGTCTGTAATATGGCTGTTGGTATTGATTCTGATACCTACCTTGTGGGTAAGGTTGCTGATAATTTTGTCTAACAGCCTGCCTATTGTAGGGACAATCTTGAGCCGTGTGGTTTGTGTATTTTCTCTCAATAGTGCAATATGGAGCATTCCTTTCTCTAATGTTTTGGTTTTGCATTGGGCATACGTTAGCCATGTGGTCACCTCCGCAAGTATAGCACCGATTCACTGAAGTGACTCCCTGTGTTTGTTTATTTTGGACTCCCAGCTTCTTGGCAACTTGCTCAGCTATCTCTTCTATTTCTGTGGAGATCTTTGAAGTATGACTAGTAGAACTATCCGAATCTTTGTAGAGTTTGGCCAATCCTAACTCCTCACCCAAGTTATCTTCTATGTCTATGCACGTCCGCACACACTCTTCTATGGATCTAGGATCTTTCAAGTATACATAGGATCTTAACTTTGTGCTCAATAAGCCATCTAAAAACAAAGCCACTTATTTGGCTGGTGTGGGTAGCTCTGGAGCAGGGCATCTTTCTAGGTACTGTCTGAACCTTCTACCTGCTAGTCGCACTGTTTCTTGGGGTGTCTGCTTGAAACTATGGATCAGGGACGATGTGTTATGCCTGATACCACTCTTGGAAAATTCTACAATGAATTCGTCTAGCAGTTGACCTATATCGCGATAGCTGCTTCTACTCAATGGTTGAAACCAAGCTAAGGCATTGCCTTTAAGGGTCAAACCAAATGCCTCGTACTGGGTGAACCAGTCCTCAATTTGTTCGGCTCTCAGCACTTGTTTGTACTCGGCCACATGATCATAAGGATCCCCTGTCCCATCGAAATAGTTCTTCATTGCCTTGATCACGTGACTGGGTTTAAGGGTTCTTGGGTACTCCCGGGGTCTAGGCAATGGAAAATCCTGTTCATCTCTTTGTTGCCTATGTGCTTGATGTCTCTCTCTTTCAGGTCTTTCATTTTCAAATCCTGACCTATTCCTGCCCACGGTGTGTGCAAAACTTACCTCAGGTCTCTCTCTAGTTCTTTCTCTCTGGGCTTCATGAGCCTGGGATGATCCTACCCCTTGGAGGCCATGGGAAACATTGGATCTTGGTGGGGGGAAAATCATATCATTCTTCCATGTATATGCATGTCTATCATGTTCCGTTACCAAGAAAATTTTCTCTGATGTGTTATCCAGGTAGACAACTTTGCCTGGTATCTCAGGATCTTTGAATTCATAGATGATCACTATGCCCAATTGGCTAGGTTGATCTGGCTTGAAACTCCAAAAGGCTTCCTCTGTTTCTCTATTCAAAAATAGTTCTATGCTTTTGTTGTCTTGAGGGATCCAGTCCGGAGTGATCACTCGGGTCAAAACTGACTTACCTCTAGGAGTCTGGGGTCCTTGTCCTACGTTTCCTTGTTCTAGGTCTCCTATCTCATTCTCATGAATGATATTTCCAAACTCATTGGTCCTATCTGGTTGGTTGGTAACCACATACATGGTTCCTTCCTTATCAATGTATGAACCCTCTTCGAACTTGACCACCGGGTGTTCAAGTCCAAAGGATTGATCTGGATTTTTGAGTTGGACCACTGATCGCCTCAGACCATCCTCATAGATGCGAGCACCTAATTGGTTGGTCCGAATATATTCCAACTGTGTCTTATAGGGACCTTCCGGTGTTTGTAGATGGGCAGTCCCTGAGCCACCTGCAGGTTTTCCCATACTAAAAGACATTTCTGAATCACTTGTGTCTGATCTGAGTAAAAGATGACCACTTAGTTGTTGTGCCCAAGACTTGGATGTATGGTTGACACTAGCCTCAGAAGATCTAATGCTTTGTTTATCCTTGCCTAAGTGTCTACCAGATCTCAGGTTCATAATCTTTAGTCAAGAGTCCAAATTTTCCCTTTGGTATGGTTCACAATTCTTTAGAGCCCCCTTGGTTCCCTAGTCCCACCTGAGGGTCAACTTCAAATTATCCTATCTCAAAATCAACGCATTATTCTTGAAAAAAATAGTTGAGATCGTGTAGGATTTGAAACGAGCTTTCCAACAAGCTATAGAGCTCAAAAAATGGACTTTGGATGAGAAAGTTATGTCAAATCAGGCTCCTGGGGGTCAAAACAGGCAAACAGGACCTTTGGAGAAAATCGCGATTTTGTGAACTTTCTGAAAATTGCGATGCTGTGAAGTCAAAAAAATCGCGATGTTGAGCACAAAATCGTGTTTTTGAAAATCGCGATTTTGAGCAGAAAATCGTGATTTGAAAATCGCGATGTTGATCACAAAATCGTGTTTCAGAGAATCGCGATGTTGATCACAAAATCGTGTTTCAGAGAATCGCGATGTTGATCACAAAATCGTGTTTCTGAAAATCGCGATGTTGATCACAAAATCGTGTTTCAGAGAATCGCGATGTTGATCACAAAATCGTGTTTCAGAGAATCGCGATGTTGATCACAAAATCGTGTTTCAGAGAATCGCGATGTTGATCACAAAATCGTGTTTCTGAAAATCGCGATTTTGACTCAGAGAATCGTGATTCACAAAATCGTGTTTTTGACTGAAAATCGTGTTTTTGACATGAAAATCGCGATTTTGAGCAGAAAATCGTGAATTGAAAATCGCGATTTTGAGCAAAAATTCGTGTTTTCTCAAAATCGTGTTTTTGACTTGAAAATCGCGATTTTGTCCCACAGAATCGTGTTTTTCTCAAAATCGTATTTTTGGTTGAAAATCGTGATTTGTGAGAATCGCGATTTTGAGCAGAAAGTCGTGTTTTTCACAAAAACGTGTTTTTTGCTGAAAATCGTGATTGGTGAGAATCGCGATTTTGAGCAGAGAATCGTGTTTTTTGAAAATCGTATTTTTCACATGAAAATCGCGATGTTGAGCACAAAATCGTGTTTTTGAAAATCGCGATTTTGAGCAAAAAATCGTGTTTTCACAGAATCGCCTTTTTCACAAAATCGTGTTTTTGCTGAAAATCGTGATTGGTGAGAATCGCGATTTTGAGCAGAGAATCGTGTTTTTTTTTTTTTTGAGAAAAACACAGAATCGCGATTTTTTCAACCAACTTTTAGGCGGGAAAACTGAAAATCGTGATTTTTCAAAAAATTTTGAATTTTCACAGAATCGCGATTTTCATCACAGAATCGCGTTTTTTGGCGGGAAATTCAAATTTCTGAGCGCCGGCTATGGCGAGCTCCGTATGAGCAGAAAATCATGAAAAAAATACAGCGCTTGCTCTCCCTTGCACCTCCTAACTCCTTCCCACACAATAATGCATGAAAAATGGTATGAAGATGGTGAAAATGCACTAAAAAACAAGAATTTTCTATGAAGAAGAAGATGGAAGAAGGTGGAGATGATGATGATGATGAAGATGAAGAGGAAAAAACAGAAAATGAACTGAAATGACAGTTTTTTTACCTTCCAACGTCGCAAATATACGATCTTACCATCACAACGCTCGTCCTCGAAGCTCTCTCCCCGGCAACGGCGCCAAAATTTGGTGTAGCTCAAGCGTAAGCACCACCTCCTTTACTTGTCAATCCGCGGAGACGTGAGGACCGGTATGAAGACCACGAGCACGTGGAGGCACAAGTGCGTGAGTGAAAGCACACAAACATGCACACACATACACACACATGCGCACAAAGTAAGATCAAAGAGAGGAACAATGGAAAGCTTAGATTGCAAAAGAGTTCTCTTACAAAAGTTCTATTCTCTAACAAGCTACCTCAAAAATGAGCTCTCTAGCTCTTTTTATAGTTTTTTGACTAGTTTTGGCCCTGTCCAGACCTAGTGTCCGGCCTAGTTAAAAATTAGGTTCCAGGGCTTATTTGAGGGCTCAAACGAAGTCTAAAAATTATGAAAATTGGTACGATGGTACTTCTAATACTCCTCAAGCTCGAGGACTCCTCGGCTTGAACAAAATGGAGTTACTAAAAATAGATAATGGTATTTACAATGGTTTCTAGCGATGAAAATCACTATTTTTGTAGGGGATTCTTCTGAAAATTTGACATACACTTCTTGGAGCTCCCTACTTGCTCTCTCTTCTTCTATGTCCACTTCTTTGATGTGCTTCCATGCTTTGTCCTTGACCTTGAGCTTCAACAATCCTATAGAAGCATATCTCATAGGATTGGGAGGTGTGGAAACCCCTTGCATGGGCGAGGTGGAACTTCCCCTCTATGTTCAAGACGAAGCACTGAGAGTCAAAGTACTAGTGTGTCAAGATGAGGACCTCACTGAGCCTCTTGTCTTGGGTCAGGACTGGATCTATGATCATGCAGTCAACCTAAACCTAAGAAGTGGACTTCTTCAGGTATGGGTAAATCATAGTCGAATTACAGTTGAACTGGAAAATGAGGCACTCAAGGAACTAGGTAAGGCACGAACTCCTGGTCCTTCCAGGAGTGCACATGAAGTTCACCATGCTATTCTTGTCCAAAACAGTGTGATGAAGAAAGAGGACTGTCTCAACAATGAAGTCAAGGATAAGAAGGCACTCCCTTCTGTTCCAAAGGCCAGAGGGATGCAGCAACCAAAGGCAGATCGAATACAAAAGAAGCAGAACACTACCTACACTGGAGGCCAAAAAAAGGAGCAAAGCAGATTGTTTCAGCCGTTGAAACAAGTATGGATGCGGAAAGGCAAACACCCTGTTGCGACCAGGCCAACCCCACGGCCAAAACCTCTTATTAGGAGTCAACAACACGACACTAATAAGAAGTCCTTCATAAATTCTTCTGCGAATGTGAAGTCTATTTGGGTGCCCAAGAAGTCAATGAAGGCCAGCCCACAATCACGACAAATCTGGGTGCCTAAGGCTTGCTTGCGGGCTCAAATAGCTACACCAAGGCCAAACCCTGTACAACATGTTTCACTCACTCGAACATCTGAGGCCCAGTCTTACACATCACGCACGAACACGTATTCTTCCATGAGCACAAGTAGAATCACTTGTAAATGGGTCCCTATAAAGCCCCATTTTTCAAGTAAATACCCTATCACACTCTCCAGAGTCTCCACAAAGTCAAGATCAAAACCTATCCATTGCATTTGGCAACCTAAAACTTGTAATAAACCCCCGGACCCCAGTTGTAAATCCATGTCCACCTACTAACTACGTCACTCTCACATTACATCATTCCGCTTAGTTCTTAGGTCTACCCAATTCCTAACTACACACAAGCACCGAGCACTTACTAACCCCCTAACCTCTCCCGAACCTCATGTTAATGTTGTAACGGGGACACAGTGTCATTTTTGTGTCCATTGCAATGTTAACATCTATTCATATATTCTCACAGAACCAGATGCGAAGTTTTCAACATGGCTGAGGCGGCAGGAACTAGCTCTCAAACAGAAACGAGCCAGCAAGTGGTGGACTTAGCAGTTTACCCGTTTTGCCTGAAACAAACGAAAGACCAGAAGAATTGCGGGCCATCAAAATCATACCTATAGCGGACCCTCCCAGTGGCCATACCATGCCCGTAGGAAAAGCTTCCCACTGGTTTAGTGAAGTGGCAGGACCCTTGGGAGAGGGAACATACCTATGGGAATCAGAGTTGGACTTCAATGGGAAGCAAGGTAAATACCATTTCTTTACAAGAGAATTTAAGAAGTTACAAAATGCAGAAGGTCTATGTTCGATATGGGAGAAGGCAGGATTGGATGCATATTTCAGTGCACGGCTCCCAAAGCCTGACTTCATGCGATGCTACTATCTCATCAACACCTTGACTCCAAACAAGAACCCAAAAGGTGCAAGCTCATTTGTAATCCCATCTCTAACGAAAGGAAATGAGCTCAAGAGGTTTAGATTATCCAACAACTTGGTGAGGGAGGCTCTAGATATGCGCGGAATGCATATTCCTACAGAGAAGGAAACCCTAGTACCGGATTACATGAAGAATCGAAGTCTCACCAAACTCAAGGACATGTTGTCCATGATGCCTAATATTGCAATACACCTTCGCATGTGCATGCAACACTTTGCTTTTCCTGCCCAAGATAGATTCACCATGCCGCCCAAAAAGATTTGGTTTAGTTTGTATCTGGCAGAGACACGGAGCCTCACCATCAACTTACCCCACTGGATAATTGATTAGATACACCTAGCTCACAAACGATGGCCGCGGAAACAGGTTTTATATGGATGCTGTGCTCTGATGAGAATAATTTATAGGTGTTTGGCTTATGACATCCCTATTCAACGGGCCCTAATGTGGAATCGTGTAGAGCAGTTTAGAGGCAGGACATCCACTGGACCCCCTTCTAAGAAGATGAGAGGTACTGTCCAAGTCCCTTGTGCTCAACCACGTGGAGCCACCCTAACACCAGACATCACCCCTCCACCCCGAAGAGTCCGACCATTCACACTCCGACTTCCAAGGCGCAGCACCGATGGTCCTAACTTGATATTCCCTCCCATCCCAACCGATCTTGAATTTCCCAGTGGTGCACCTTTGGAAGAACTCACGAATGAAGACTTCGAACAATTATTACAAGATGTAGAGCTGGAGGCAGAAGAGGCACAACAAGTGGAGAATGTGCAAACACAAGCAACAACCTCCCAAGTACCTGTCACCACAGTTGAAGTGGATGAAGAGGATAATGAAGAGGAAGCATAGGAGGAAGATGAGGAGGATTATGATCAAGAGCATCATGATGAGCAACAAGAAGTGCGAGAACTTGTAGGAGCACCTGCATATACAGCTCAACTACAAAGGTTATACGACACAATCAAAGCAGTACAAGAAAGGCATCAACTCTCTCTTGTATCAGGTCAAGCTTTGATGCAAGAAATGCTATCAGATGATGGGGTGAATCAACATTTCATTGACACCCTCAAATTAGTGTCAGAATCTTTAGGAGTTCCGGAGGCTGTCCATACAGCAGTCCGCCAGCCCGTGAGGTATGACAAACGCAGAGTTGACACATTACCACGAGCAGGTAAGACTATCAGGATACTCGTCATAGAATAAGAAGTACCCATTGAAACCACAGCTACCCCCACCACCACCATTGACATCTCTGCTGAAACCTTCATTCAGACATCACCCATCTCACCCCAGCATCCCCCATCACCACCTTCTCCACCCCCACCACCACCTCCCACCATGGAAGAAACGACAGTCATCACCTCTACCTTCACTTATAACCCATCCTCATTCACATCATTCTCATTCCGAGAACCCACCTCACAGGACACCCTCTTCTCTTTCGTCACCAATCCCTTGTACACTTCAACCCTTCTATCCTTCGAACCCATAACTGGCCATCCCATAATCCCAAGTGTGGTTGGAAACCCAGCACCCACAGAAGGCACCTTGTGTTTCCCAGCCTATCCCCCAATACGGGTACCTCCATTCCATGACCCTCACTTCCCATCTGGCCCCTACACCTCTTTCAACCTGACCTCACCACCCCAATACCCGTCCTTTGTGGAGCAGTTCATCTGCTCTCCAATGTTTCAGAGGCACATTTCCTCGATGTTCGCAACGACATCAATTTACACGAACACCACACTCACTTCACCTACCATACCCACCTACATGGTAGCCCCGATACACACCACCCTGTCTGACCCAATGGACATTTCACCCACCACAGCACCTCTCCCCACAATTCCACCCTCTCCCCCTCCACTACCCCCCACCTCACCACTCACCACATCATTGGCACACACAACATTCACTACCTCCCTCCCCAATTCCACCTCCCCTGCATTTCAAACTTTTCCCCTTGCATCTCATAATGTAAATAGCACGTTCAACACATTACTTCAGTGTGCACATCAACTACAACAAGAATACCATCAATTGGAAGAACGCACTACGGCCCTCCAGGCAGAATCTCAGCGTCTGCAAGCTAAAGTCACCACTCTTGAAGCTGATTACCAAACGCTCCTAACCGAGCATACCACCTTACAGCAGGCTCACTCCGAATTGGAATCAAAGACATCAACAGTAGATGATCAAGCAGTCAAGGAACTAGAAACAGTGCTCCAAGCGCAAATGATATCTAATGCTACACTTAGACGCAACCTTGGGCTATTAAGGAAGCATATGGTAGCAGCACTAGAAGAGAACAAGAGGCTTCAACAACAAAACCAAGACAACTTTGAAGCGGCTATGGAAGGAACTGCAGGAGCAACCATTAGCCCTACCAAGTATAGAGCAGTTCCATCGGAAGACATTCGCATCTTACTTGAGGATCATGCAAATTTCTTGGAGTCATATGAAAAGTTAGAGACTGAATGTGCAGACCTAAAGAAACAGATAGCCAGTGCCCCCACAGCTCAACAGGAGCCGGTAATCTTGCAACACTCTACAGAAGAAGTAGAGACCCTCCGAAAACAGGTGGCAGAACTCCAAGCACGCCTCTTACCATATGAAAGGCCACCCTCGCCCACTGAAGAACCAGAACCTGAAACAGTAGTGGAAATCCCCGTCGATGACAGCTATGAAGAGCCGTACGAGCCAATGCCAACACCCAGTGGTCGGAGTACAGAGGAAGGACAGGACACTTTAGAAATTCAAGTTCTAGATTGGGTCAAAAGGGTTGAGAAAGTGGGTAAGACACATGATGATCGCGTTGCCGTGCAAATGCAATCTCTCACAAATTTGGAAGAAACTATCCTTCGGTCTTCTTACTTTCAGAACCTATCCCACCAACGGTTAATCACAACATCAGAGTCGCAATACATGCCTTATTTTGTCTTGCTACATGATTATAATGCAGAAGTTAAAAGACATACAGGGAAGGAGCCCACATTTGCCACTCAATTTGAGCCAGAGGACTTACCGACAGATGCGCGTGCGGGCTCGATTTTCCAACCTAATTGGCGTGCACATCTACTAACCGATTACCCTGAGATGATGAGCACCTCGGCAACCATGCCACTATATATCAAGTATAATCCATGTTATTGCCCAATGGTACGTCGCAGATCTTGGCAAGCATTTGCGATCAAGGTACGCAACAATAAAGAATGCTTGGCTTGGGTTAACTATCCATATTTTGCTCCACCTCGAGGGACCCCAACCGTAGCCTACATGATATCAACAATTCGGCACTGGTCTACACGTCTAAATAATGTACCCGACATAGCAGAGAAAATGTGTATGAAAATATTCGAGCTCATGACCATTGTCTTCAAAACCTTTCGGATGGTACAAGCTCCATACATCTCTGCCCCTGGATTCTCTCAAGGTAACAAGGATTTAGTCTACGACATGAGCCAGACTCCCTCGGTCACTATAATCTTTGCGTGGCATGCACGAATAAAGTACTTACCTGCATGCTTCAAGCAGACATTTGAGGAAATGTTCTCTACGGGATTCTGGCAATATCATTCAGAAATTTTCATTCCCAGACCCACACATTTGCTACATCTATTCGCAGTAGAACAAGCAATCCATGCAGATCAGTTACGTCTGCCACATCCAGACATTCCAGGACCAATTGATTGGGATCGTATGATGACAGACTTGGCCAGAGGACTACACATACAAGAACATCAGCTTGTCACTCAAGTTGTAGAATATTACATCCAACACTCCCAGCAACAAGGGTCTGTCAGGGACGACAGACGCGAGAGGGGGGGGGGTGTTGAGAGCAGTATGGGCACCCAAGGATTGACTAGACAAGGAAGCCAGTGGAGAGAGTCAGAGCGAGGTGAAGGATTAAGTAGACAAAGCAGTCGACGCAAATCTAGCAGATAGGCCCTTCAAATTTTTCCAAATCAACATCTTTATAACAGTGATTCTTATCACTAACAATCATTGTAAATACCATTTCATATTTTTGTAGCTCCATTTTGTGCAAGCCAAGGAGTCCTTGAGCTTGAGGAGCCTTAGAAGTACCTACATATCAATTTTTGTATTTTTTAGACTCCGTTTAAGCCCTCAAATTGGCCCTGGAACCTAACTTTTAACTAGGCCGGACACTAGGTCTGGACAGGGCCAAAACCTAGTCAAAAACTATAAATAGAGCTAGAGAGCTCATTTTTGAGGTTAGATTGTAATAGTTTTGAACTTGTAAGAGCTTTTTGAAAGTAATCTAAGAACTCCATTGCTTCTCACTTTTTGTCTTACCGTGTGTGTGCATGTGTGTGTATGTGTGTGCATGTTAGTGTGCCTCTCACTCATGCACTTGTGCCTTCACTTGCTCGAGGTCTTCATACCATCCTCATGTCTTCCCGGATTGACATTAAAGGAGGTGCTACTCACCACTAAGCTACACCATGCAGCAATGACTTGTTTGGCATGCTTCAAGCTGAAGATAGGCTTGATGGGACCAACTATCCGATATGGTCTTACATGATGAAGCATGTTCTTGTTGCTAAACAACTTTGGAACATAATGACAGATGTAGATTGAAGACCTGCAGGTTCTTCTACTTCACAGTCTACTATCACAGATAGAGCATCTTCTTCAAGTACAGTGGTTTCTCCTTCTCCACCTACACAGGAGCAGCTTAGATGCGATGGAAAAAATTGCTCTCATGCATTGATTGCGCTTTTTGTGAAGCATCACATACTTCCACACATTCGGTCATGTTCTACATCAAGAAAAGCATGGGATACTCTTGCTTCTTTGTATGCCGTGCATAATGAAGCACGTATTGCATACTTGAGGAAGCAACTTAAGGATGTATGTATTGAAAGAACTTGGAGAAGCTTGTAGAAGGTAGAAAAGTGCATTTCGAAGCGATGAAGTTTGGTCAAGCCCACCGGCACAAGACGAGCCCTTGAGCTTATGGAGTCTCAAATAGACCTTATAGGCATGCAATAAGTGCAAAGAAACACACTATGTACTTTGGAGCATCAAGGAGAATGAGTCCATAAAAAACAGATAGGTTTGCAGGTCGACTAGCTCAAAAAACGTATCTATGGAAGAGACAATGAACTTCAAATGCCCATAGCGACCAGCATGATTACAACTAGAAAAAATCCTTTTATGGGAGTGATACACATAGGGTTAAGTGTATAGAATGCACAAAGTTATAAGGAATAAGTAAAACATGCTATAGGAATGAATGCGACATTCACCGGTGGTACTTCCTATTTTTCAGGAATACACAGAGATTGACCCCGAGACAGAAAAACTCAGCTTTCTCACAAGCTACTAAACCAAATGCTATGGAAATTTGTAGGCATAAACTAGACACTAATACCTTTCCAATGAGCCACTTTTCACTCAATTTGAGGCTCTGCAGAGAGAGCAACAGTCTCTGCAAGATTACTATTGGCAAAGAAGATGATGTAGAGAATTGAAGGAGCAAGACAATGATGGTCACAAGTGTAAGTATATTGCTTCCATGTAATGTATAAGTGATTTCAAGTCTTTATATAGACTCTAGGAGTGTTCCACTACTTTTACAAGTGAAATTTGAATTCAAATGAAGGTGCAAATGGTTGTTGGAGGGAATCAATTCACTTTCCTACAATCTAGGAAAAGTGAAGATCTAGTTTGATCTACTTTTAGGTGATTGGTTGCTTGATCGAATGCAACTTCAATTACCACAAATTCATGGGATTTGGGCTCTATCTTTCTACCTTTACATGTGTAAAGCTCAAGGCTTTTACAATGGTAAATGAACCATCAAAAATCTCTCAAAAAAAATACAATAAATGAGCATAAGCAAAAGAACTCTCCAATGGATATTCTTTCGACGTGATAGCCTTTGATGTAGATCAAATCCACTTCAAGCATAGTGCAAGCTTGATGTTCCAACAACTCCCCCTCAAGCTAAAGTATGCTTGAGTCTTCATTCTTTGATAGGTTGAATACTTGCCATAACTTTGAATCTACAAATATTTATTCCATCAAGTGCCTTCGTCATCATATCTGCTACTTGCTTTTCAGTTTGAACAAAATAAATGTCAATATCCTTTGCCATGAGCTTCTCCCTGATGAAGTGGTAATGGACTTCTATGTGCTTGGTTCTCGCATGGAAAATAGGATTTGCCACTAGATGCATGGAACTTACATTATCTCCAAATATGTGAGGTTTGGAACTCACTAGTCCCAAATCTGTATACAATGCTTTTAACCATATTGCCTCTTGAGTAGCTATGATCAAGCCTTTGTACTCTACTTCAGTTGAAGATAAAGCAACTGTTGGTTGCTTCTTGGAACTCCATGATGCTAGCTTCGAACCTGCAAATGCTAAGTAACCAGATGTACTTTTTCTATCATCCTTAGCTCCTGCCCAATCTGCATCTGAGTAGATTTTGATATCCAAATCTGAAGAGTAAGGATAGAATATACCTTCGTTGATTGTACCTTTGAGATACTTAATTACTCTCTTAGCTGCATCCATGTGTGGTCTTCTCGGTGAGTGCATGAACTGACTAAGCATTCCCACATTATATGAGATGTCTGCCCTTGTATGAGTAGTATATATCAAGCTACCTACCAATCTTTGATACTCTTTAATGTCTTCAATTTTCTCACCTTCATAAACACTAAGTTTATGATTCATCTCCAAAGGTGTGAAAGAACTTGGAGAAGCTTGTCGAAGGTAGAAAAGTGCGTTTCGAAGCAACGAAGTTTGGTCAAGCCAACCGGCATAAGACTAGCCCTTGAGCTTATGGAGACTCAAATAGACCTTATAAGCATGTGATAAGTGCAAAGAAACACACTATGTACTTTGGAGCATCAAGGAGAATGAGTCGATACAAAACAGATAGGTTCGCCGGTCGACTAGCTCAAAAAAACTTATTATCTATGGAAGAGACAATGAACTTCAAATGCCCATAGTGACCAGCGTGATTACAATTAGAAACAATCCTTTTATGGGAGTGATACAAATAGGGTTGAGTGTATGTAATGCATAAAATTATAAGGAATAACCAAAATATGCTATATGAATGAATGCTACATTCACCGGTGGTACTTTCTATTTTTCGAGAATACGTAGAGATTGACCCCAAGACATGAAAACTCCGATTTATCCCAATCTTTTGAACTAAATGGTATGCAAATTTATAGGCATAAACTAGACACTAATATCTTTCCAATGAGCCATCTTGGACTCAATTTGGAGCTCTAGAGAGAGAGCAACAGCCTCTGCAAGATTACTGTTGGCGAAGAAGATGATGCAGAGAATTGAAGGAGCAAGACAATGATGGTCACAAGTGTGTGTATATTGCTTCCATGTATTGTACAAGTGATTTCAAGTCTTTATATAGACTCTAAGAGTGTTCCAGGACTTCTACAAGTGAAATTTGAATTCAAATGAAGGTGGGAATGGTTGTTGGAGGGAATCAATTCACTTTCCTACAATCTAGGAAAAGTGAAGATCTAGTTTGATTTACTTTTAGGTGATTGATTTCTTGATTGAATGCAACTTCAACCACCACAAATTCGTGGGATTTGGGCTCTATCTTTCTACCTTTACATATGTAAATCTCAAGGCTTTTACAACGGTAAATGAGCCATCAAAAATCTCTCAAAAAAATACAATAAACGAGTGTAAGAAAAAAAACTCTCCAACGGATATTCTTTCAACGCGATAGCCTTTGATGTAGATCAAATCCACCTCAAGCATAGTGTAATCTTGATGTTCCAACAAATCCCCCTCAAGCTAAAGTATGCTTGAGTCTTCATTCTCTGATAGATTGAATACCTGCCATAGCTTTGAATCTACAAAGCTTTATTCCATCAAGTGCCTTCGTCATCATATCTGCTACTTGCTTTTCAGTTGGAACAAAAGAAATGTCAATCTCCTTTTCCATGAGCTTCTCCCTAATGAAGTGGTAATGGACTTCTATGTGCTTGGTTCTTGAATGGAAAATAGGATTTGCCGCTAGATGCATGGAACTTACATTATCTCCAAATATGTGAGGTTTGGAACTCACAAGTCCCAAATCTGTATACAATGCTTTCAACCATATTGCTTCTTGAGTTGCTATGGTCAATCCTCTGTACTCTGCTGCAATTGAGGATAAAGAAACTATTGGTTGCTTCTTGGAACTCCATGACACTAGCTTCGAACCTACAAATGCTAAGTAACCAGATGTACTTTTTCTATCATCCTTAGCTCTTGCCCAATCCGCATCTGAATAGATTTTGATATCCAAATCTGAAGAGTAAGGATAGAATATACCTTCGTTGATTGTACCTTTGAGATACTTAAGTACTCTCTTGGCCGCAGCTTCACAACTCGATGTCGTCACTATAGGTTGTTTCTTACTCAAGCAAGATATGCATGAGTCTCCAAGGAAAAAGCAATTACCACTAGTGGACATGAGAGTATCATAACAACCAACCCAATCACTATGTATAAAAGCATGCAAGCATGGCTGAACATCTCTGCCATAAAATCTTGTCTCAACTAGTGTGGAAACTGGCTTTCAATCCTAAAAGTCAAAACACTGAAGTAGTTTTTCAACATACTTTGCTTGATGCATAACAATTCCCCCCTCAACAGATACAAACTGGATCCCAAGATAGTAGCTCAAAAGACCAAGATAAGTGACTAAAAGTATGCTGCAAATTAGCCATAAGAATGTCAAGTTTTGCATCACATGACCTAGTCAAGAGTATGTCATCGACATAAAGAAGAAGCACTATAAGATCAACCCCATTTTTGCGTACATAGAGTGTGCTTTCAATCGGACTACATGTGAAGACAAGACCAATCAAGTGCTTATGGTTTTTGTCATACCATGCACGTGGAGCTTGCTTGGGACCATACAAGGCTATATGCAAGTGACAAACCATATGCTCTTTCCCTTTCATAGCAAATCCAGGAGGTTGCTACATAGACCTCTTTTTGCAAGTCACCATTCAAGAAGGTTGTTTTTATGTCCAACTGATGCACTTTCCAACCTAGATGGGCAGCCAATGCAACCATGGTATAAATGGTAGTCATGCGTGAAGTAGGTGCAAAAGTTTCCTCATAGTCAATGCCATATTGTTGCGCATATCCTTTGACAACCAATCTAGATTTGTAGCAATCAATGCTACCATCAGATTTTCTCTTAATCTTATAAACCCACTTTGTACCAATGGCATTCTTTCCTTTCGGCAATTCACATAACTCCCAAGTACCATTCCTATGTATGGAATCCATTTCTGATTGCATAGCACTCATCCATTGTGGATCCTCACATGCATCTTCAAAAGAAACTGGCTCTTCATTACATGCTATAACAATAAGAGAATAATCCACAAAATTACTTGATGCATAGTGTTGGAACTCAAGGTCAAGCACAAGCAACTCAAGGTCAAGCACAAGCAAGGTGGACACACAAGGAGAAGGAGCAAGTAGGGAGCTCCAAGAAGTGTATGTCAAATCTTCAGAAGAAATCCCTATAAAATAGTGATTTTCATAACTAAAAACCAGTGTAAATATCATTTCATCTTTTTATAGTTCCATTTTGTGCAAGCCTAGGAGTCCTTGAGCTTGAGGAGCATTAGAAGTATCATCCTACCAATTTTCATAATTTTTAGGCTTCGTTTGAGCCCTCAAATAAGCCCTAGAACCTAATTTTTAACTAGTCCGGACACTAGGTCTGGACAAGGCCAAAACTAGTCCAAAAACTTTAAAAAGAGCTAGAGAGCTCATTTTTGAGGTTAGCTTGTGAGAGAATAGAGCTTTTGTAAGACAACTCTTTTGCAATCGAAGCTTTCCATTGTTCCTCTCTTTGATCTTAACTTATGTGCATGTGTGTGTATGGGTGTGCATGTTTGTGTGCTTTCACTCACGCACTTGTGCCTTCACTTGCTCGTGGTCTTCATACCGGTCCTCACGTCTCCGCGGATTGACAAGTAAAGGAGGTGGTGCTTAAGCTTGAGCTACACCAAATTTTGGCGCCGTTGCCGGGGAGAGAGCTTCGAGGACGAGCGTTGTGATGGTAAGATTGTAGATTTGCGATGTTGGAAGGTAAAAAAACTATCATTTCTGTTCATTTTCTGATTTTTCTTCTTCATCTTCATCATCATCATCATCTCCATCTTCTTCCGTCTTCTTCTTCATAGAAATTTCTTGTTTTTAGTGCATTTTCACCATTTTCATACCATTTTTCATGCATTATTGTGTGAGAAAGAGTTAGGAAGTGCAAGGGAGAGCAAGCGCCTATGTTTTCCATGATTTTCTGCACATACGGAGCTCGCCATTGCTCGGTGCTCAAAAATTTGAATTTCTCGCCAAAAAAAACACGATTCTGACTGAAAAATCATGATTTTCATAAAATTCAAAAATTTTCAAAAAAATACGATTTTCTATTTCCCGCCTAAAAGCCTTTTGAAAAGAACACGATTCTGGGGTCATTCTCAAAATCATGATTCTGTGGTTGTGCTCAAAATTGCGATTCTCTAAATTTTTGAAAACCACGATTCTGATGCAAAATCGCGATTTTCAAGTAAAACCACGACTTTGAGAAAACACGATTTTTAGTGGGCTCAAAATCATGATTTTCACACATCACGATTTTCAGCCAAAAACACGATTTTGTGAAAACAATCCAAAATCGCGATTTTCAAAAACAAAATTTTCACTAAGGTACAAAATCACGATTTTCAGAACACGATTTTCAAGAACACAATTTTCAATCAAAATCGCGATTTTCTGGTCATTCTCAAAATCGCGATTTTCATGAGCTCAACATTGCGATTTTCATGATCTCACAAAATCATGATTTTTGTGGTTGCTGAGCATCACGATTTTCATGATCCCTCAGAATCGCGATTTTCATAATAGCTCAGCATCGCGATTTTCATAAGAGCTCAGCATCGCGATTTTTAGGCCTGCCAAAATCGTTATTTTCACACAAAATCATGATTTTTCCAAAAGGTCCTGTTTGCCTGTTTTGACCCCTAGGAGCCTGATTTGACATAACTTCTTCAACAAAAGTCCATTTTTTGAGCTCTATAGCTTGTTGGAAAGCTCGTTTCAGATCGACTAATTTGAAGTTGACCCTCAGGTGGGAGTAGGAAACCAAGGGGACTCCAAAGGAATTTTTAACCACACCAAGGGGAAATTTTGGACTCTTAACCAAAGCTTATGAACCTGAGATCTGGTAGACACCTAGGCAAGGATAGAAAAAGCATAAGATCTTATGAGGCTAGTGTCAACCATATAGCTAAGTCTTGGGCACAACAACTAAGTGGTTGTCCTTACGTACTAAGCTCGGACACAAGTGACTCAGAAATGTCTTTTAGCATGGGGAAACCTGTAGGTGGCTCAGGAACTTCCTACCTACAAACACCAGAAGGTCCATATAAGACAGAGTTGGAATATATTCAGACCAACCGATTAGGTGCTCGCATCTACGAGGATGGCCTGAGGCAATCAGTGGTCCAACTCAAAATTCCAGATCAATCCTTTGGACTTGAACACCCAATAGTCAAGTTCGAAGAGGGTTCATACATTGATAAGGAAGGAACCATGTATGTGGTCACCAACCTACCAGATAGGACCGATGAGTTTGGAAATATCATCTCGAAAAATGAGATAGGAGATCTAGAACAAGGAAATATAGGACAAGGACCCCAAATTCTTAGAGGTAAGTTAGTTTTGACCAGAGTGATCACTCCAAATTGGATCCCTCAAGACAACAAAAGCATAGAACTATTCTTGAATAGAGAAACAGAGGAAGCCTTTCGGAGATTCAAGCCAGATCAACCTAGCCAATTGGGCATAGTCATCATCTACGAGTTCAAGGATCTAGAGACACCAGGCAAAGTTGTCTACCTGGATAACACATCAGAGAAAATGTTCTTGGTAACAGAACATGATAGACATGCATATACTTGGAAGAGTGAATTGATTTTCCCTCCACAAGATCTAATGTTTCCCATGGCCTTCAAGGAGTAGGATCATCCCAAGCTCATGAAGCCTAGAGAGAAAGAATTAGAGAGAGACCTGAGGTAAGTTTTGCACACATTGTGGGTAGAAATAGATCAGGATTTGAAAATGAAAGGCCTGAAAGAGAGAGACATCAAGCACATAGGCAACAAAGAGATGAACAGGATTTTCCATTGCCTAGACCCCGAGAGCACCCAAGAACCCTTAGACCCACTCAAGTGATCAAGGAAATGAAGAATTATTTTGATGGGACAGGAGATCCTTATGATCATGTGGCCAATTTCAAACAAGTGTTAAGAGCTGAACAGGTTGAGGATTTGTTCACCCAATACGAGGCATTTGGTTTGACTCTTAAGGGCACTGCCTTAGCTTGGTTTCAACCATTGAGTAGTTGTAACTATTGCAATATAGGTCAACTACTAGACGAATTCATTGTAGAATTTTCCAAGAGTGGTATCAGGCATAACACATCATCTATGATCCACAACTTCAAGCAGACACCCCAAGAAACAGTGCGACTAGCAGGAAGAAGGTTTAGACAGTACGTAGAAAGATGCCCTACTCCAGAGTTACCCACACCAGCCAAACAAGTGGCTTTGTTTTTAGATGGCTTACTAAGCACCAAGTTAAGGTCATATGTGTACTTGAAAGAGCCTAGAACCATAGAAGAGTGCGTGCGGACCTGCATTGACATAGAAGACAACTTGGGTGAGGAGCTAGGACTATCCAAACTCTATAAAGACTCAGACATTTTTACTAGTCATACCTCTAGAGCCTCCACTGAGCTGGATGAAATAGCAGAGCAAGTTGCCAAGAAGCTAGGAGTTCAAATTAGACAAATACCAAGAGTCACCTCATTGAATGGATGTTATACTTGTGGAGGCGATCACATGGCTAATGTATGCCCATTGCACAACCAGAACATGAGAGAAAGGAATGCTCCATATTGCACTATTGAGAGAAAATACACGAACCATACGGCTCAAGATTGTCCATACAATAGACAGGTTGTTAGATAGAATTATCAGCAACCTTACCAACAAGGTAGGTATCAGAACCAATACCAACAACCATATTTTAGACCACAACAAGAGTATCAGGCACCGTATAGGCCACAACCAATCCTAGGAAACCAACCACCAGCACCTACCAATGTAATTCCTGTTAAGTATGCAATGGCAGAAGAGAACCTTAATAGAGCATTGGTGCCAGTGACCCCATTGATCTCAGAGAATGAATCTCATGCTCATAGTTCAGACTACTCCCATGAAGGTAGTCCACATGCTTATTATACAGAGTCACCTGAGCATAGTGAGATTTACTCGTATCAATATGAGACACCACATATGGAACAAAATTGGGAGCGTGAATACTCGAATGTCATGTATAAAAATCCTAACTCGAGGCCCCAATTGAGACAAATGAGACCACAAGCCCCTAGAGGAGCATGTTTTAGATGTCAGGGTGACCACTTCATTCGTGATTATCCCCACCCACCATCTCCGGGGCAAGGACAAAACATCACAATACAAGCCTTTTGCCTTGAGTGAGGTAAAGAACATCTTCCGAGAGAATGTCCCAGGAACCCCTCTACTGCACCCAAGGCTACACCCATTAATGTGGTAGGCTTAGTGGTGGATTCAAGTGCAAGTAGTAGTAATGTGGCTCCTGTACAGGTAGTTACGAGGGCACAAGCCTTAAAACAAGATAAGCTAGCTGAACAATCTGAATCAAGTGAATCAAGAGAGCCCAGTAAGAGGAAAACAAGAACATGGAAGGATACTAGAGAGAAGGCCAATCGCAAGTGGAATAGAAAGTTATCGGAACTAGAAGAAGCCTAACAGAAGTGAAACAAAGATAGAAGACATTGCATCTCAAAGTTCCTTGCATGCCGAAACTCCATCCATGCCACCTCATCCCACCCCACCACCCATTGTAAATAGGCCGCAACCAGGGTCTGTTCTTGAAGATCCAACCCCAGAAGGCTTGGACATGATGTTCAAGGCCTACTAGGCTCGACTTCAAGAAGGGCCTACAGTTGCAAACCTAGACAAGAGTTACCCTAGAGCAGATTTAGAGATTGAACGGACAAAAATGTGCATGAAAATGGTAGAGCTAGCCGAAGCTATGCTTGAGACTAGTCAAAAGTTCAATCAGACAAACTCTATCAAACCGGATTTGCATTTTCAAGGCTTACTAGAAAGATTAGAGCAGTTGGTAAACAACCCATAAGTTTTTTTACCTCCACAGGCTCAACCAATTATTGAAAGAGGAAGCTCACCACCAATGGGAGCTTATGTTCCTAATTCCACGGATGTTCGAATACCTCCTTCAAATCAAGAGCACTCTCAAGAGTTCTTGCGGGAAATACAAGAAGAGAAATGAGCCAAGGAGAAGGGTAATCCTCATCCTATTCCTGAAATTGATGATTGTCATGATCAATTTCCCCAAGACATTCCATCTATTTACAGAGATCAAGTAGAGCAACAAGAAGACAAAAGGTTAGATTTTGAATCTAATACCTTAGAAGAACTGCCTCAATTTCCAGGCCCATGGGAATCTGAATCTCTTCAGATCAGAGCTCCCACAATACTTGTAAGACATGAAGACTCAATGGTCCCAAGGAACACTGATGTCGTGAAGAACCCTAAGGTTCAATGTCATCTCACTGTAGAAGAGCTCCTCAAAGCAAAACCTGAGCTATGGAATCATGTGAAGGATCAGGTCCCAAAACTTGAGTCCAGTATGCCAAAAGCAGGCTCTAAGCAGAAAGTAGCAGAGATACCTCTCGATAAAATAGGGGACATGTGTGAGGGTGAAGAAGGTAATAATTATCTTCCAATCACCTACCAAGGTTACACAACCAAAGCAATCATACATTCAGGTGCTGGTGTTGCTATTGCGACCACCTCCTTGTGGAAGCAATGGGGCAAACCCACATTAAGACCAACTAGAATGAAGCTCCAAATGGTAGACGGTCATTTTGAAAGACCTCTAGGATTGCTCGAAGGGATAACTCTAACCACTTATGGTGTAGAGTTTGAACATACATTTGCTATATGTGACTTTGAGAAAAATAATGTCTATGAGATGATCCTAGGAAGACCCTTCCTACGATGTTGGAAGCAATCAGAGGCACAATCAGAGGCACAGACGACATGGAAGCATGTAAAGACGGAGCAGGGAGCCAGTCGGATCACTTTTTCAAGCAACTATGTTTTTATTACCTCTTCAAACATCCAACAGTGATTTTCATCACTCTTGTAACATATGTAATATAGACAAAATCCCATTTTCTAATTCATAGCTCCATTTTGTGCAAGCCGAGGAGTCCTCGAGCTTGAGGAGCTTAGGTAGAATGCGCGTACCAATTTTCGTTATTTTTAGACATCGTTTACCCTTCCAAATAGCCTCTAGGACCTATTTTTTAACTATGCCGGTCACTAGATGTGAAACCGGTCAAAACTAGTCTAGAAACTATAAAAAGAGCTAGAGAGCTCATTTTTGAGGGGGGTTCAGGTTAGCTTGTTTGAGATTAGAGTTCTTTTGAGCTTGTAATAGTGATCTTGAGTAATAGAACTAATTTCCCACCTTCCATTGTGTCTTGCTTGTCTCTTTATTGTGTGTGTGTATGTGTGTGTGCATCTTTGTGCTTCTCACCTTCACTCTCACATCATCTCACATTCACGATCTTCATATCACTCCTACCTCTTCCGCGGATTGACATTAAGGAGGTGAAGCTTCTTAACGTGGTTCTCACCATCGTGCTAGAGCAACACCAAATTTGGCACCGTTGTCGGGGATCGAGTCTAGGACGAATGTGTGATGGTAAGAGTATAGCAAGAAGTGGCGTTGGAAGGTAAAAATTTCAGTTTTTGTTGTTGTTTTTACTTAGTTTTTAGTGTTTTTCACCTTCCCCATACTCCATCTTCATCATCGCATCATCATCTTCATCTCTAAAAAAATCAGAAAATTCACCATATCCACCCATTCACCTCATTTCCCCTCATTTGTGCATGCGAGAGAGCGAGAGAGAACTTTTGTGCTTGTGTGTGCTTGTGTTCTCTTGAGTTTTCTTGCAGGTACAGAGCTCCAGTGCATCAGGAAAGCTTGGAAAAGGTAAACTTTTACTCTCTGTCAAAGATCTGCCGAGTGTGGCGGACCATCGCGATGGTCTGCAACCTTCGGAATTCTTGGTAGGCGACCACACCACGAGATAGGCGACCCTTGCGCATCCACGAATCCACAGGCGCATCTCAAAAATTCACACTTTGGTGGACCATCGCGATTGGCTCGAACCATCGCGATTGTGTCGCACCATCGCGATAGGCTCACGCCATCGCGACGGCTCGGCCGGACCATCGCGACGGTCTCGGACCATCGCGACGGTTCACTTGAGCCATCGCGACGGTCCACTTGGACCATCGCGATTGTTCAGCTGACCCCGGACCATCGCGATTGGCCCATGCCATCGCCACGACGGTGCCACGTGTCAAGATAGACCATCGCGACGGTTCACTTTTTGGACCATCGCGACAGCCCAAAATCCGACCATCGCGATTGGCTCACGCCATCGCACTTGTGACCATTGCGACGGGTCACTTCGGACCATCGCGATTGTCCACCTTTGACCGTTGACCCGCGTCATCGCGATTGTCTGCCTGATCACGCCATCGCGATTGTTCAGCTGACCCCGGACCATCGCGATTGGCCCACGCCATCGCCACGACGGTGCCACGTGTCAAGATAGACCATCGCGACGGTTCACTTTTTGAACCATCGCGACAGCCCAAAATCGGACCATCGCGATTGGCTCACGCCATCGCACTTGTGACCATCGCGACGGGTCACTTCGGACCATCGCGATTATCCACCTTTGACCGTTGACCCGCGTCATCGCGATTGTCCGCTTGATCACGCCATCGCGACGGTTCGACCTCACGCCATCGCGATCGTTCACTATTGGACCATTGCGACGGTCCATTTCCACGCCATCGCGATCGTTCACTTCGGGCCATCGCGACGGTTCACCTTTTCGCACCATCGCGATTGTCCAAACTCCACGCCATCGCGACGGTTCGCTTGGACCATCGCGACGGTCCCAGACCATCGCGATTGTGCACCCCTATCGCAAATTTAGGGTTCCATTTTTTTACCAATTTTGGGGGTATTTTTGAGAAATTTTTGGACCATTAGACTCATAGGAGACCCCTTAGCTCATATTTGAAGGAAAACCTGATTGTCAGTTTTTACCCCCCAGGGCCTGAACGCTCATAACTTTTTCATCCGAAGTCCGTTTTTTGAGCTTAATAGCTCGTTAGAAAGCTCGTGACGAGTACTACGTGACCTCAACTGTTTTTTTTTATAAAGAATACATCTATTTTTGGATAAGCTATTTTGAGGTTCACCTAGTTTGGGACTAGGAAGTCAGGGGGCAAACATTGAAAAGTTGGGCAAAAGGGAAGGGACTTAAAAGGTGTATATACTCAAGTACTTGATCATCCAACTGTGAATTGGTCTAAAATTGGATTTTTCCAGGTCTAACAAGGGCAATCGAAGTCAACCAAGGCAAGGCAGTGAAGGGCATAAAGCTTGGGAAGCGCGGCTTCTTGGGCATCAGAACAACACGAAAAGCTGACTCGAGGTTGGAAGATTACTCAACCCCCTCAGTCAATTCTTAGCTTAGGCTAAACGTTAGCATTGTGGATTTAAGTCGATAGGAACGCCTCAAGTGAAAGATACTTAATCCTTTCAAGTTTAAGACTACAAGTAAAGGTGTGTGTGACGAAAACCTAAAGGAAAGAACATAAGTTTGACGGAACGAGAACTCAAAATTATAACGGAAAGTCGAATTCCTGACGCATATATTAAGACAAGAATCCAAAGAAAATTAAAAAGAATTAAGAAAGTAATAACAAAGAACCATTGACGATCTAAGTGTGTAATTGAGGGTGCAAGGAAGAAAATTAATGAACCTTAGATCAGGGAGACACATAGGTAAGTCGGACCGACGAAGCCTTAGATCATCAGAGGCAAGTGTAAGAACTACTGCACGATCGTGGGCTCAACAATTGAATAGTAATTATCCCTACGAGAGCTCAGATACTAGCGAATCAGAAATGGCATTTAGCACAGACAGACCAGAAGGAGGGTCTAATGTAGCATACTTAGAAAAACCTGAAGGACCCTATAGAATGCAATTAGAGTTTCTCCGAACCAACCGATTAGGTGCTCGCATCTATGAGGATGGTTTGCGAAGGCAAGTGGTGCAACTGCACAACCCTGATCAACCCATTGGACTGGAAAGACCAGTGGTGAAATTTGAGAGAGACGCTTACATAGACAAAGAAGGAACCATGTACGTCCTAAGTACGCAGCCAAACGATACCAATGAGTTTGGCACAATTCAATTAGAGACGGAAGCGAAATTTCAAGGAAAAGAACCGTTAGAAGAACCTAGAACACCTAGAGGAAAATCTGTATTAACAAGAGTACTCATCCCAGAGTGGATCCCTCAAGATAACAGGAGCATCGAGTTGTTTGTACATAAAGAGACAGATGAAGCCTTTTGGAGGTACAGAAAGGAACACCCTGGTGAGATAGGCATCATTACAATTTATGAATTCAAGGACCCAGATACACCTGGAAAGGTTGTATACCTGGATGAAACTTCAGAAAGAGTATATGTGGTGTCGGGCCATGCCAAAAACCTATACACATGGAGAGGTGAATTGGTATTCCCTCCCTCACGAACAAACATAAACGCGAGCCACCATGGGGCAGGAACATCATCGGCCCATGGCAATCAAAAAGACAAGAATGAAGAAAGACCTGAAGTAAGCTTCACTCATCCCATAGGGAGAGGTAGAACAACCACAGACACTAATAGAGCGGATAGACAAAGAGATCATGGAATACCAGGTGGTAGAGATGATTTTCCTCTACCTAGACCACGTGAACACGCAAGAGTATTGAGACCCACTCAATTACTAAAATCAATGAAGAATTACTTTGATGGGACAGGAGATCCCTATGACCATGTCGCAGAATTCAAGCAAGTACTAAGAGCAGAACAAGTCAAGGACATGTTCACGCAATACAATGCATTTGGACTAACGTTAAAGAATACCGCTTTAACTTGGTTTCAACCATTGCAACAAAGGCAATTTAGAGACATCCATCACTTTTTAGAGTCATTCATCACTGAATTCTCTAAAAGTGGGATTAGACATGACACGTCTTCATTGATTCATAGCTTTAAACAGACCCCTCAGGAAACAGTTAGACTGGCAGGACGTAGGTTCAGACAATATGTTGAACGATGTCCAATGCAAGAGCTACCCTCACAAGCTAAGCAAGTGTCTTTGTTTTTAGATGGCTTGTTGAGCGCCAAACTACGCTCCTATGTGTACCTAAAGGAACCCAGAACGCTAGAGGAGTGTGTAAGAATATGTATAGACATCGAGGACAACCTAGGAGAAGAATTAGAACTCTCAAAGGTCTATAAAGACTCAGATTGTTCTTCTCTAGCATCCACAAAATTGTCTAATTCGATAGAGGACCTAGCAGAAAAAGTGGCCCAAAAACTAGGAGTTTCTAGTAAACAGGTGCCCAAGCTACCAACTAATGTACATTGTTACACTTGTGGTGGAAATCATTTGGCAAACGTGTGCCCCCATGCACCTCAACCTCAAGCCAACCCTAGTGGCCAATATTGTACAATTGAGAGAAGATACACGAATCATACGGCTCAGGACTGCCCATACAACAAACAAACCGTGAGACAGAACTACCCGCAAACATACCAGCAGCCAGGTAGGTATCAAGGCCAATACAATGCTCAGCAGAGACCTCAACCAGTCTTAGCTCAGCAGCCACCCCCACCAGCGAATGTCATCTCAGTCAAATACGCTGCTGCAGAAGAGAACCTAAGTAGGGCCTTAGTGCCTTCTTCACCGTTGATCACAGAAAGTGACCCGAACTCAAACAGTTTTGACTCTACTCATGTCACTAGTCCACCCGCTTATTACACGGAGTCACCAGAACATGTGGAGACATATCATTATGATAGTCCACCAATGGGAGCCAGACTATGCTAATGTGATGTACGCAAACCCAAATCCACGGCCCCAATTGAGACAACAGAGACTACAGGGCCCTAGAGGACCATGCTTTAGGTGCCAAGGAGATCATTTCATAAAGGATTGTCCACATCCCCCAATAGCAAGGCAATCACAGTACTATAACATACAAGGCTTTTGTGTCGATTGTGGCAAAGAGCACATAATCAAAGATTGTCCTAAGAACCCAGTTAACGCTTCGAACATGACACCGATCAACGTAATAGGTATTGTAAACAACGCAGATGGATCCAACCCTACATACGTGCCTATCCAAGCTATAACCAGAGCCCAGGCACTCTTACAAAACCAACAGCTTAATCAAGAGAAAGTAGCTGGAACTAGTGAAGTTGCAGAATCTAGCAGTAAAAAGACAAAATCTTGGAAAGATTCTAGAGAAAGAATCAAGAGAAAGTGGAGTAAAAAGATAAGTGAGTTGGAAGGAAGTTTAAGGGAATCTAGAGCCAAAATACAAGAATTGACTTCACAAGAATTAAACCAAGAAATCCCAGCTCAGAAATCAGGATCGGTTTTAACGGAACCCATACCAGAAGATCTAGACATGATGTTTCGTGCATATCAGGCTAGAATAAAAGAGGGACCCCAAGTAACGGAAATGAGTAAAAACTACCCTCGACCTGATCTAGAAATTGAGAGAACTAAACTTTGCATGAAGATGGTAGAGATAGCACAAGCTTTGTTCGAAGCCTCTAGATATCTTAATTGGAATAACATGGAAAAACCGGAATTACACTTTCAAGGACTAATGGAGAGGCTAGAATACTTGATAGAAAGCAAAGAGAAAAAGGATCAGCATAGGAACCCTATTGTCCCAGAGACACAGGAAAGGAATGCACCATCCCTGTCTCAAGTACCCAATACAGAAAGTCAAGACAACTTGTCTTCCATACATAGGTACTCACATGAATTTTTGAGAGAAATACAAGAAGAGAAATGGAGAAAGGAACAAGGAACCCATCCTCCTATTCAAAAAATAGACGACTTGCAGGAACAATTTCCCCAAGACATCCCCTCTATTTACGATGATGTAGAGGAAGAACAACTGAGTGAACCCACAGGATTTGAATCTAATTCTCTACAAGAATTACCTCAGTTCACAGGACCTTGGGAAGCAAAGTCTATTAGTATGAGAGCACCCACGATAATAGTGAGGAATGAAGAATCAGTAATCCCAAGAAACACGGAAGTGATCAAGAATACCAAAGTACAGTGTAATCTCACTCTGGAGGAATTGTTGAAGGTAAAACCAGAATTGTGGAAGCACGTAGCAAATCAATTCCCTGAGCTTGCTACCACACCCTCTCAGATAGGATCACATAAGAAGGTACCAGAGATACCCGTGGAAAAGATTGGAGACGTAAGCGAAGGAGAGGAAGGTAACACATATCTTCCAATAACCCATCAGGGCTACACCACGAAAGCCATCTTAGATTCAGGAGCCGGAGTAGCCATCACTACCACCGCTTTGTGGAAACGTTGGGGTAAGCCAGCACTCAGACCCACCAGGATGAAACTACAAATGGCTGATGGACACATAGAAAAACCATTAGGCTTACTAGAAGGCATATCTCTCACCACTTGTGGTGTAGAATTTGAGCATACTTTCGCCATTTGTGACTTTGCAAAAAATCGTGCTTATGAGATGATATTGGGACGACCATTCATGCGTCAGTTGCAAATTGTACAAGATTGGGGAACTAATTCTTTGTACTTGAAACATTTAGGAGTGACTACCAAAGTCAATCTTAAAGACTATTCACACAGAGATGTACCCCCAATACAATGGAATACCATCCATAAGACACCAGTAGAGACGGAATCCGTGCACTCATTAGAATCAGATCCTTCTTGGTTGCATGAGGATACTCATTTATGGATGTGTAAAGTAGCTAAACAAGAGGAAGAACGATTAGAAGCAAGGACCTTAGGTGCAGAACAACATCCACGAACCCTTCAAGATCCAGCCTACGCACCTGTAGTATTCCCAGACGAAGAGTTTGAACCCCATGGTTGGGCAGAAATACTAGCAACCATGGATGTAGCCATCAATGAAGAACAATGGACACCCCACTGTGACGAGGATGGCTATGACATTTCAGTTTTCATGATAGAGCCAATCATGGGCGATGCAATTTTAGAAGAGTGTGAACCGAACACTCATGCATTTGAGGATGCAAGCGATTTTGATTTAGAATCAATTATCATGGACCCGCCCTTTGCATCAGAGGAAGAATATTTCTACGAAGTAGAAACTCACACTCAGAGACACGAGGAAATTACGAATGAGGTAAGGTTAGCCACGGAAGTGACTAACAAGAGTGAAGGCAAGAAAAGAAAGAAGAAAGCAACCATGTCAGAAAAAGAAGAATCTTTATTTGAAGTACCCAAGAATTTCAAGAAGTATGAAATCAAAGATAGAAGAATCATGGTACGAATGCCCAATAGAAAGGCAAATGACGGACAAGTATATGATAACCGAGAGAAAACCAAGAAAATAATAGTTGCTATCGAAGGAGAAGAAGAAAAATGTACATACATAGGGCATGATTTGACAACTGAAGAAGAAGAAGAGCTAGTTGCCCTATTGCGCGAATATAGAGATGTGTTTGCTTGGAGTTACAAAGATTTGAAAGGAGTAGATCCAGATATATGTTCTCATAGAATCCCTATGACTCCAGATGCAAAACCGACAAAACAGAAACCGTACACGTATAATGATAACTACGCTGCGAAGATTAAAGAGGAGATAGATCGCTTGATAGAAGCAGGATTCATTTACGAAATTGAGCATACCGAATGGGTATCCCCCATTGTGGTTGTGCCCAAGAAGAATGGAAAATTGTGTGTGTGTATTAACCTTAAAAAAGTTAATGCCGCAACGATTAGAGACAGTTATCCTCTTCCTATCACGGAACATCTATTGGAAAGAGTTGCGGGCAAGGAAGTTTACAGCTTTCTTGATGGTTTTTCAGGCTATAATCAAGTAGCCATTGCTCCAGAAGACCAACACAAGACAGCTTTTGCCACTGAATGGGGCATATTTGCATTTCGTGTAATGCCATTTGGCTTAACAAATGCACCCGCTACTTTCCAGCGACTCATGTGTCATGTTTTTAAGGAATTCTTACGCAAGAGCTTGGAAGTTTATGTCGATGACTTATGTGCACATTCAAATGTAAGACAGACACATATCCCAGAGTTAGGACAAATATTTGACAAATGTCGAGAATATCAGGTTTGTTTGAACCCAGAAAAATGTGTTTTCATGGTCAGACAAGGCAAAATTCTAGGACACATTGTGTCAAAAAATGGAATCTCTACGGACGAGGAAAAGGTGAAGGTAATTGCAAAATTACCTAGACCAACTAATGTGAAAGAGGTATAGGCATTTATGGGCCATTGCGGATATTATAGGAGATTCATACACATGTATGCAATCATAGCCAAGCCTTTGTACTCTCTTTTAACCAATTTCGAATGGACAAATGAATGTGAAAATTCATTTAATGAACTTAAACGATGTTTGTGCTCAGCACCTATATTGACTACCCCAAATTGGAGTAAGCCATTCCATGTACATGTGGATGCATCCAATTACGCCATAGGATGTGTGTTAGCACAACCCACGAATGAAGGTAACATAGATCTCCCCATAGCTTACGCGAGCAGACAATTGAACGCAGCAGAAAGAAATTACACCACGACGGAACGAGAAGGATTAGGGATGATCTACGCGGTAAAGAAGTTTAGGCACTACTTGCTGGCCAACAAATTCAAGTTCTTTACAGATCATCAAGCCCTATTGTACCTAGTCAACAAACCATGTAACACAGGACGACTAATACGCTGGTTTCTATTACTCATGGAGTATGATTTTGAAGTCGTAGTCAGGAAAGGAAAAACACATCTTAGAGCGGACCACCTTTCAAGATTAACCTCAGGAGAGGCTCCTCAAGGAGTAGCGGATGAACTACCAGATGCATACCTGTTTAACCTTGAGATAGCACCAGAATGGACTAAGCCTATAGTCCCTATTCTGACATACGGACCCAAGAATCCTAGGATAAAGATCAAAGAAGGAGAGATTACCAAGTCTCAGAGGTACCAAATCATGGCAGGAAGCATATATAAACAGGATAATCAAAAGATTCTTGCTTGTTGTGTAGATGAATCACAACATGCGAATTGGTTGCAATTAGCACATGTAGGTGCATTAAAGCAACATCATTCAAAACATCGAACACTACAGACTCTGCAAAGACTAGGAGTATATTGGCCTTCTATGGATGCAGATGTCTACAAGTTGTGTAAAGAATGCCAGGTGTGTTGTGAAAGACCACTAGTAGAGCATGCTACATTATATCACGTGTCTCTCACACCAGACTGGAGTGAACCTTTAGTGACATACTTGAGGACGAACACATTCCCTCAAGGAATGACCTTAGCTCGACAACGCAGTCTAGAGCAGGAAGCTCAAGACTATTCACTTATTGGCGATAATTTATACAAAAGAGGACGAGATGGATATCTAAGACAATGCGTTCACGAAAGCGATTATCTGAGCATACTAGAGACTGCACACCAAGGCGTTGCAGGAGGTCATTTTGGACCCGATAGGATAGTCAAAGCCATTCTCTTTGCAGGATTATGGTGGCCCACTCTTCACATGGACGCACATACCTATGTAAAGAGATGTGATGTGTGCCAAAGAACTGAGTTTCCTACTCGCAGAGATGAAATGCCATTGAAACCCATGATGGGCGGACGTGCATTTTCAAAGTGGGGTATAGACTTTGTAGGACCCATCAACCCCCCTGCAAAAGGTACACATGCGGAATACATTATTGTTGCCATAGATTATCTAACCAAATGGGTAGAGGCAAAAGCCACAAAAAAGAATGATGCACACACAACTGCAAAATTCTTATTTGAAAATGTCTTTACAAGATATGGATCGCCTATAGAGTTAGTGAGCGATCGAGGCACTCACTTTCTAAACCAAGTCATTGAATATTTGTTGCAGGATTTTATGGTGATTCACAAGAAATCTGCACCATATCATCCTCAGGCCAATGGTCAGGCTGAAAGCACTAACAAGATACTTTGTACCATACTGACGAAACTCGTGAACAATAAACGTTCAAATTGGGACAAACAGTTACACCACGCTGTTTGGGCATATCGAGTGGCCTACAAGACCGTACTCAATGCAACTCCCTTTCAGATGGTTTTTGGTCTGAATGCAGTGCTTCCTTTGGACTTCTTGATACCTACCCTTTGTTGGGATAATGTTGGCGAAAAACTTCGGCTTTTAACGCCTACTGTTGCGGAAATACTTTCGCCCTGAAGATGGGTTTTGCGACAAGGCTTGAACTCTGTCAGGCCTGCGGAAAATGCCGCGCCACCGTAATAGGATGCTAGACTAGAGTGATTCAGAACACCTCTGTAATCAACAGTAGTTTAGCCTAATTAACGTCGCTTTAACTGTGTTATTCTGCGACTCAGGTTCCACCGGAACTTCACCCGACTGTTACTGGACTGACACCGTAGTCGTACCGGAACTTCACCGAAATAAACTTAGTTCTGCTCGTAATCGCTTCAGATGAACTTATGTGAAGTAAGGAAGTGGTGTGGAGTTTCCTTCACCGAATGAACTTCCTTCTGGAAACTTCACAGTTCTGAACTGCTACTTTCCGGTTAACTTTTGTACTGTGTGTACATCTTCATTCCACCGGAAACTGTGATCAGCTTAGAGTAGAGACGTCTAGCTACAAGATGAGCTATCTCTCATACAAAGCTTCGAACTCTGCTACGAGTTATACTTCGTTGTTCTACCGAAAAAACTTGTTTTCTGAGAAACTGTAACTGACCAGAAATTACTGAAACATGTTTACTGAGTAAACTGTTATTCACCAAAACATGCGTTTACAGAGAAGGTACTGAAGCACGTTTAGTAACAAGTCGTGACAGTTAACGATAAACTAAGCTTCCTACCGTAACACGAAATAGCTTCAGATTCTTCACAAGTAAAGATTGCGCGCAGACATCCACATGAACATGTGTTTTCGATTAGAGAAGATGTGTACAATTAAGCTTGGCCTCTTCTTGCTCAAGTCACAGAAACTCTCCTACAGTGAGTAGTTTCTTATTACCATCTCTCTTCAGATGAAAAGACCCGACACTTCAGGCTTGTGTTATTCATCTGTACATACGCGATCTATGGCGTCTTCTGAGAACTTCTAACTCTCTTCACTCATACGCGATCTATGGCGTCTTCTCTCAGTCTCTCGTTCTCCTCTGTGTATCAGTGTGATGCTCTCTCTCACTTCTCTGTGTCTCTCTCATACATCTGCTTCTAGTTCTTCAAATCTTGCTGTATATATATACAATTTCTTTGCCGCTCCTTTGCTCTGTCATTCTTCAATTCGCGTTATGCGCGCCTTACGCGCCCGCCGCGGTTAATTGCTCTGTTATGCGGACACCGCGCACTAACTTCGCATACTGTACACCTGTGCACCGATTTTCTGAAGATTCTGTTTCTGTCTTGTTTATTGCGTCAAATTCGTGAGTGTTTCCTTAACAGCTCCCCCTCAATCACTAATTTGACCTCTTCCGGTCTTTCATATATCTTTCTTTCTTTTATTCCTGCCATCTCTTTGAATCTGTTCGTCTTTGTTCCATCCAAGCTCTTTGTCAGAATATCTGCAATCTGATCTTTCGTAGGAGTGTAGACTATTTCTATCTCTTTCTCCATTACTTTTTCCCTTAGGAAATGATACTGAATCTCTATGTGTTTTGTTCTTGCATGAAACACAGGATTCGCTGCAAGATACAGCGAGCTCATATTATCTCCATGTATGATTGGTATACTCTGATCTATACCCATGCTTTTAAGTAAGGTCTGCATCCATATTACTTCTTTTGCTGCTTCTACCAGTCCTTTGTATTCTGCTTCTGTTGATGATAAGGCTACTGTGTGTTGCTTCTTCGAACACCAGCTTACCAGCTTATCTCCTAGGTATATCATATACCCATGCGTTGATCTTCGGTCATCTTGACTTCCTGCCCAATCTGAGTCACTATATGCTCTGAGCTTTATATCTGACGTAAAAGGATAATATAATCCTTCCTTTATAGTTCCTTTGATATATCTGAGAACTCTTTGTCCTGCAACCCAATGTTGCTCTGTCAGACAATGCATAAACTGTGAGAGAACTCCCACCGGAAAACTTAGATCCGGTCTTGTTAGCGTAGCATATATTAAGCTTCCTACTAACGATTGATACTTCTTCATATCTTTAAACTCTGTACCACTAAATTTGCTGAGTTTATGATTTACTTCAAGCGGTGTTGAAGCTTCTCTGCAATTCTCCATTTTGAACTTCTTCAGTAAGTTCAGGAGATACCTTTCTTGTGTGACATATACACCATGATCTGTATATGTGATTTCCATTCCTAGAAAGTATGATAACTTTCCTAGGTCACTGATTTTGAATTCCTTTTCTAGCAGTTTCTTTACTTCTGTGATTCCTGCATCAGATGTACCTGTAATTATTATGTCATCTACATAGATACAAATGTAGATCATTCCTTCTTCTGTTCTTTTGATGAGTAGACTTGCATCTGCCTTCGAACTTTGGTATCCAAGTTCGTTTAGATACTTCACGAGTCTGTAGTTCCAAGCTCTTGGAGCTTGCTTCAGTCCATAAAGTGCTTTTCTTAACCTGCAAACAAAGTTTGGGTATCTGGAACTTATAAACCCTTCCGGTTGTTCCATATAGACTTCATCTGATATATATCCATTCAGGAATGCATTCTTTATATCTAGCTGACTTAGCTTCCATCCTTTTGATGCTGCTATAGCAATTACTGTCCTTATAGTTGACATCTTTGCCACCGGGCTGAATGTCTCGTCATAGTCTATGCCATGCGTCTGAGCATAGCCCTTGATAACCAGTCTCGCTTAATGTCTGGCTATCCTTCCATCTGCAAGTTTTTTAACTTTGAACACCCATTTATTTCCAATTACTTTCTTACCGTTTGGTTTAGGAACAAGCTCCCATGTCTTGTTCTCTTCCAGTGCGGTGAATTCTTCTTCCATTGCTTCTTGCCATTGCTTCTTGCCTTTGGCTTCGTCATAGCTCTGAGGTTCCTCTTCTTCTTTAACCATATATGCATAATCTTGTTGAGTTATATATGATGTATCATACGAGTATCTTTCCGGTTGTCTTCTTACTCTGTTTGACCTTCTTAGCTCATATTCTTCGTGTGTGTCTGAGTACCCGTCTTCATCTTCGTTCCTTATACCTGTTCCGGTTCTGGACATACTTGCCTCGTCTTCTTTGTTTACCTGTACGATTGTTTTACCTTTCTCTTTTCTTTTTATCTCTTCTTCAAATTCTTCAGCTGTATGACTCTGATCTGCATACCAGCTTTTCTGTTCATCAAATGTTACATCCCTGGAAACAGTAAAATGTTTGGTTAGAGGACTCCATAGCCTGTAACCCATCTGTTTCTCATCATATCCGACGAATACATATTTCTCTGCTTTTGGTTCAAGCTTATGTCTGAGTTGAGACGGTACATAAGCATACGCTACTGATCCAAAAACTTTACAGTGATCAAGTGTTGGCTTCTTTCCCCACCAGGCTTCATAAGGAGTCATTCCTTCTAAGGCTGTACATGGTAATCTGTTTACCAAGTATGTAGCTGTATTTACAGCTTCAGCCCAAAGATAATCCGGGCAATTCTTTTCTTTTAGCATAGCCCGTGCAAACTCGACTAGAGTTCGGTTTCTCCTTTCTGCTACACCATTCTGTTGTGGTGTATACCTGCAGGTTATTTCTCTTTTAATACCTGCATTCCAAAGATAGTCATTGAATTCTCGGGAGAAGTATTCTCCCCCTCCATCAGACCTCAGTCTTTTAAGTTTTCGTCCGGTGAGACTTTCGGCATATGCATGAAAATGCCTGAAAGCTCCAAACACTTCTGATTTCTCTTTTAGAACATAAAGAGTTATCCACCTTGTGGCATCATCAATGAATAAAACATAGTACCTTGATCCGCTGATTGATCCTTCTTTCGTTGGTCCCCATACATCTGTATGTATGAGTTCCAGCACACTGTCATGTTTGAATCCTTTCTTCTGGAAAGGTAACCTGTGGGCTTTTCCCATCTGACAGGCTTCGCATTTGTGAATCATATGTTGGTTCTGTACGTTCGGTAATCCCAGTACAGACTGATTCGCTATCATGGCTTTGATTCCTTTTTCGTGAAAATGACCTAATCTCTTGTGCCAGAGATCAAGTTCTGTAATTACCTTTTCATCATGCGTGAGCAGCGCTTGGCCAATGTTCCCTTGTACTCTTAAGGTAAAGAGTCTGCCTTCTTTCTTACCAGAAACGATCTGATAATATCCGTTCTTGGGATCTTCTACAAATACTCCTTTATTTGTAAATCTGACTTGAAAACCTTTTTCGACTATCTGTCCCACACTGATCAGATTTTTCGGTATTGTTGGAACATACAAAACATTGGTTAGCAAATCTGCTCCACTCTTGCATTTCACTTTCCCGATTGATTGTACTTTGTGTCTTGTATTGTCACCTGTTTGAACAGTGTGACTCGCACTTCCTTTTTCCAATTCTGACATCAGTTCTATGTTTCCTGACAAATGATTAGAGCATCCAGAATCAATATAAAATACCTTTAGATCTTCGTTATCAGATGTGCTGATTGAGTTCATCATCAATGATGTATGACTCTCATTCTGTGTGTCATTTGCGTAGTTGTTGTAGGTGGTGTTGTAGGATTGGCTCTGTCCCCAACTTCTTACTCCACCTCTACCGTAGCCTCCTCTTTGGCTTTGTCTTCCTCTTTGGAAGTTACTCTGATTTCTTCCGCTACTGCCTCTGCTATTGTTGTTTTGATTTTGATTTGATCCCTGTTGGTTGTGCCAACAGTCATGCGCCAGATGGTTACTTAGTCCACAAATCCAGCAAACTTTCTTGGTGGTATTCTGGCGGCTTCTTCCTCTTGCTCTTCCTCTGCCAGTGCCTTTACCTCTTGCGTAATAGGCCTGAGAGCTCGACTCTTCTTCATCTTTTGACTTGCCTTTGTCTTTCTTCTTGTTCTTCATATACATTGCTGAGCTATGTCCTTTTTCTGCGTCTCCTTTCAGGTCTTGCTCATATGTGAGCATCAAACCAAGCAACTGATTTAACTCTGGTACAAAATGATTTAGGGAGAGTTCAGTTGATAGTACGAAAGGTTTCCACCTTTCATCTCCTCTTAACCCTGTGAGCACTTGCGCTATCAATCTATGATCTTCGACTTCTTCATTTATGGATCCAAGGCTATCTGCTAGATCCTTCATTTTAGTGACGTAGTCACTGATGCTTTGACTTGGCTTCTTTTTGAACGTTGTGAACTCGGACCATAGGCTGGCTTTCCTAGCTTTCGTAGTATTCTGGAAGTGATCTTCCAATGCACTCCATATGTCCTCCGCTTTCTCCAGACCTCTAATGTGCGGTAGCAGATGATCTGACACAGTGTTGTAGATGTAGGCTCTTGCCGTTGCATCTTTCTTTTGCCACAGCTTCAAAGCTTCTATCTCTTCCTTTTCTGGTTGGCTATCATCTTCAAAGGTCGGTTTCTTTTCTTCTCCGGTTACGTACATCATTAACTCCTTACTCATAAGTAAGGCTTCCATGCGCATTACCCATGCGGGATAATTATCTCTGTCCAGTTTATCAATTTGGACATGATCTGCCATGATCTTCTTCCTCTCGTGGAATGATCCGCCTCTTATACCGATTCTTGGGAAAACTAACCTGCTCTGATACCAATTGTTGGGATAATGTTGGCGAAAAACTTCGGCTTTTAACGCCTACTGTTGCGGAAATACTTTCGCCCTGAAGATGGGTTTCGCGACAAGGCTTGAACTCTGTCAGGCCTGCGGAAAATGCCGCGCCACCGTAATAGGATGCTAGACTAGAGTGATTCAGAACACCTCTGTAATCAACAGTAGTTTAGCCTAATTAACGTCGCTTTAACTGTGTTATTCTGCGACTCAGGTTCCACCGGAACTTCACCCGACTGTTACTGGACTGACACCGTAGTCGTACCGGAACTTCACCGAAATAAACTTAGTTCTGCTCGTAATCGCTTCAGATGAACTTATGTGAAGTAAGGAAGTGGTGTGGAGTTTCCTTCACCGAATGAACTTCCTTCTGGAAACTTCACAGTTCTGAACTGCTACTTTCCGGTTAACTTTTGTACTGTGTGTACATCTTCATTCCACCGGAAACTGTGATCAGCTTAGAGTAGAGACGTCTAGCTACAAGATGAGCTATCTCTCATACAAAGCTTCGAACTCTGCTACGAGTTATACTTCGTTGTTCTACCGAAAAAACTTGTTTTCTGAGAAACTGTAACTGACCAGAAATTACTGAAACATGTTTACTGAGTAAACTGTTATTCACCAAAACATGCGTTTACAGAGAAGGTACTGAAGCACGTTTAGTAACAAGTCGTGACAGTTAACGATAAACTAAGCTTCCTACCGTAACACGAAATAGCTTCAGATTCTTCACAAGTAAAGATTGCGCGCAGACATCCACATGAACATGTGTTTTCGATTAGAGAAGATGTGTACAAGTAAGCTTGGCCTCTTCTTGCTCAAGTCACAGAAACTCTCCTACAGTGAGTAGTTTCTTATTACCATCTCTCTTCAGATGAAAAGACCCGACACTTCAGGCTTGTGTTATTCATCTGTACATACGCGATCTATGGCGTCTTCTGAGAACTTCTAACTCTCTTCACTCATACGCGATCTATGGCGTCTTCTCTCAGTCTCTCGTTCTCCTCTGTGTATCAGTGTGATGCTCTCTCTCACTTCTCTGTGTCTCTCTCATACATCTGCTTCTAGTTCTTCAAATCTTGCTGTATATATATACAATTTCTTTGCCGCTCCTTTGCTCTGTCATTCTTCAATTCGCGTTATGCGCGCCTTACGCGCCCGCCGCGGTTAATTGCTCTGTTATGCGGACACCGCGCACTAACTTCGCATACTGTACACCTGTGCACCGATTTTCTGAAGATTCTGTTTCTGTCTTGTTTATTGCGTCAAATTCGTGAGTGTTTCCTTAACACCCTTAAGGTTGCACAAGAACATCAGTGGACCGGCCATGAATTATCAGCAAGAATAATGGACTTGGAACGATTAGGAGAAACCAGGCTGAAAGCAACAGTAGGAATATACGCAGCGAAGAAGCGACAGAAAGCATATTTTGATGCACATGTGAAAGATAAAGGTTTAAAAGAAGGAGATTTAGTTCTAGTATATACGCTGAAACAGCACGCACGGAAGTTAGAAAAGCGAGGTTATGGACCTATGATCATTAACAGACTTTCGACAAGTGGAGCAGTACAGTTAGCCACCTTAGAAGGAGATATAATGCCTAATTACATTAGTGGCTGTAGAGTCAAGCTATATCAGGAACCTCTTACTGAGGATATGCTTAGGCGACTCACGTTGGCAAAGAAGCGTTAGGAGGAAGAAAATAGAATACGAGCTGAAGCTCAGGCAGAAGCCATAGAACGCATTAAGCGCATGAAGCTAAGAAGACAAGGACTAGGGAGAGAACATTATAACCATCTGGAAACATCACCCAGATATCCCATGGCCATGTGTCAAGTAAAGTCAACCACTCATCCTAGCATAGTGGACAGGAGATCATTCATTACAGTTAGGCTAGAGCACGGCAACCCTTGCCAAGAACTCAGGGCTTTAATTGACTCAGGTGCTGCGACTAGTGCGATTAGATGGTCCCACTATAAGGATTCAGGAATAGAAATGCGGCCAATTGAGGCATACCTCATAGGCCTAGGAGGCATGGAAACCCCTTGCATGGGTGAGGTGGACCTTCCTATCCTCATTAAGGATATGACCATGACAGCAAAACTACTAGTGTGCCATGATGACGACCTGATAGAACCCCTAATCCTTGGCCAAGATTGGCTATACGATCACTCAGTGGACCTAAATCTTAGACAAGGCTCCTTACAGATTGGAACCTTAGAACAGAAGCGAGTGATACCGCTTGACTTCCCTAATGGCTTTCCGACTGAGGTTTGTAACCCTAGACCCTATGAAATACATGCGACGGAAGACCGGAAGATCTTTCATCAGACCAGTCACGTTACGTCTACACCAACCCACTCGGGCTTGGCTATGGACAGTTGTCAATCAGAAGGATGACAGGAGATCTTCCCTGGGACTTCCTGCAAACTAGAAGGGGCAGCTACCCAACCGCTAGGGCAGATGGACAAAATCAGCGGTCAGGTGGGTTGCATCAGCGGCCAAATGAGCATGACACCCTGCGGTGCTCATCCTTCCAAACTTGTTGCGGACTGGCCTAGATTAAAGTTAAAGAACGAATCACTTCCTAATGGGCAGGTCACGCAAGTGTTGGATCTCCCTTCTTTTCCAAAGCAGAGCATCCATCCGACCTCTCAACCTCAACAACAACAGAGTCACCCACGACGAAGGAACCCAGACCGACGGCAGTATCAGAAGACACAACACGGAAGGCAGTCGAGGCCACCCAAAGGAAGCGGCACCAGACAAATATGGGTGCCAAAAGTACAAAAAGCACCGAAGAACTCCAACCAAGCAGAGATCGACAAGAAAAAGGCAGGGCAGAAACAGAATCAGTATCCACCATCCCCTCGACCTTCTTCTACAGGTCCGAGCCTTCGACAAATTTGGATCGCCAAGAAATACCTTACCAATAGACCCACACCCACGTAGATTTGGGTACCCAAACCATGTATCATAGCTCAACCCTTAAGCCATGTAATATATACCCCTCACAAATCTTTCCATCCCTCAATACCACCACACCCGATACTACCTTTTGCCCCTCAGCAGAAACCCACCACCCACTCAAAGACTCTTAGGAAATGGATACCGAAGCGTTTCCAACCGTCTCCCCCTAACCCATTGTCTAACTACCCCCCGACTAACATACAACCTTGTAATAAATCACTAACCTTTAAACCTTGTATAAATTCACCCACCATCATCACACATCACTCATAATCTCATCTCATCAAGAAATGTATGCATGATCTGAAATGTGTAGGTGTCTAGAGACCTGCACTAGTGCTGCAAGAAGCATTGCATCCATCACGTCACAGCACTTGGCTACACGGGTTACGCATCAGTTATGGAAAGGGATTGCGGCCTCACTTTAATGGGATCATAATTAATTTCCATGCTAATGTGTTAATCTTTTGTAGCAGATCTTTCTCATTAGCGCATCAGTCATCATGCAAACCGACGAAGGACCATCAGAAGCAGGCCCCAGCGTAGCTGCAGTGCCCCTTAACGTTTTACGAGCAGAATCCCACCCGACTGCTCCACCACCAGAATTCCAAGGATTTCCAGGGCCCATGCCGATCGATAACCCACCTATGGGCTACACAGAAAAGATACACCGTAACTCTCACTGGTTTCAGGGACTTGCAGGACCCTTAGCGGACGCGGATTTTATATTTGAATCTAATTTGACGTTTGATGACCGCACTTGGGGAAAATACCAATTCTTCTCCAGAGAGTTCGAAGGCCTACAGAACACTCAGGACTTAACTCATGTTTGGGCCAGAGCCGGCTTCACGGAGTATTTCAGTGATCCTCTGCCCAAACCTGACTTTTATAGGTGTTATTATTTAATCACTACTTTGCTGGCCTCAGAGAATAAGGATATCCCAGGAACTTTTATTTTGCCTTCTTTAGTGGATGATCCACCTTACAAAAGATTTTATCTTTCGAAGGATTTAATCAGAGCTGCCATCAAGATTCATGGAACCCACACGCCCACAGATCGAGAAAGATTAGTTCCAGACCCTATGAAACGTGGGGATGTCACTAAGTGGGAGGAGATCTCAGCAATTACACCTGAGCTGTCAAAGCCGCTACGGATATGCATGCAACATTTTGCATTCCCCGCTTAGGACAGATTCACCATGCCACATAAAAGAATATGGTTTGGATTGTACTTAGCGTGTATTGGACCTCAGACTGTTGATCTGGCAAGCTGGATCATTGATCAAATGTATTTGGTGCAACACAGATGGGAACGAAAGAAAGTGCTTAATGGATGTTGTGCGCTGACAAGAATTGTTTACATGTGCTTGGCTTATGACTTGCCAATTGAACGTGCATTAACAGGAGAAGAGCTGAAAGCATTCAAAGGAACGACGAAGAAAGCCAAGAAGCCCAGCAGAGCACGGGCAGGTAAGCGCATGAGAGGCACTATTCCTTGCCTTCAAGTGCCAGAGTCACCATCACCACAACCCTCCCCAGAGCAATCACCGACAGAAGCCGCTCCCACAGTACAACCCATTCGAATAAGGTTATCTAGACCAGTGGTAACGGAGGGCACTACCAGTACCGTTGCACCTCAGGCAGCTACAACCACAGAACCCACCACCACGACAACAGAAGCTCCCACCACTATTGGTGCGGAAGCCTTTTCTTTCCCAATACCACACATGGAAGCAGAACCAATAAACACAACGTTCGATTTTGAAATGCCTGACGCATTCTCCAATGAATTTCAGTACTCCGAGGCACAAATGTTCTCTCAAGAATTTGAAAGGCCGAGTTACCCTACCACACCGCGGGATCAGCCACAGGGACAAGTGGTGTCGAGCTCTGATGATGAAAGAACAGCCACCGATGACGATGAAGGTGACGATGAAGCCAGCCAGGGCACGCATGATTCCCAAGAACAAGGACAAACAGATGGCCAAGGCCACCAAACCGATGCACACGGTGACACCAGCACGCATGAAGAGGAGACTTTCGAAGCAGCAGCTTACACGCTGGCAATCAAGAAATTATATCGTACAATGGAGAAAGTCTGGGCACGGAAGAAATTGATTGAAGAAGAGAGCCAAACCATAATTGAACAAGAACTCATCTCCGGAGGATTTGAAGAAGTTTACATCAGAGGGTTCAGAGAACTGGTCAAATCCATTGGCCCAGGCGAAGCACTGAGATATTTACAAAGGAAGCCACTCCCCCAATATGACCCTCGCAGAGTTCGACTGTTATCGAAGCCCGGTGAATATATTCGAGTTCCGGTAGGTGCTCAATCATCCCATCAGGCGCAAGATGCACGCCTACGTCCGGAAAGATCCTTCACCGACGAAGCTATCCTAGTCGACTCCCCACCACATACTACCGTTGTACATACTACCACTATCCTTGAAATAACATCCACACCATCTACTCCTCTCTCACCTCATGTTTCACCAACCCATCCTGTATCCCCCGCTCACCCACCTGCTCCTCCCACCTCCACACCAGTCCACGGCAACATAGCCACAGCCTTTGCCCTGCCCATTCAGGCCACCATGCCCACACCCACCCCACCTCGTCTACATGTTAACCCCTTCATCCCTTCATCCTTCCCATCTTTTCCCCCACCTTTAAGACACCCTTTCACCTTTCTAACCCCACTAACCTTCTCACCAGTAGTGAAGAGAAAACAAAAGAAGCCACTGCTGATCTGGACAACCTGCTTCGAGCCCAAACAATTAGGAACGCGACGCTGACCAGGAATATGGGCTTACTCAGGAGGCACCTAGCCGCAGCAAAAGAGGAGAACCAGAGACTCCAAGAGCAGAATAGAGAGAATTTGGAAGCAGCATTGGACCATCCAGAACAACCCTTAAGTCCTAGCAGATTCAAGGCAATCCCATCCGAATCGATGCAGATGTTGCTAGAGGATCACGTGAGATTGCTAGAGGACTATGATCGAATGAACGAAGAGCATCAGAAGTTAAAAGAAGATCACAAGTTACTACAGCTCAGAGAACCGGCACCACAACAAGTACAAGTAGCCGCAGAAGTACCAGAACCTGTGGAACCCTCTCCTGACCTCATAGAGGAACTCAACGCATTACGGGCCCAGGTAATCACTCTCCAGTCTAGAATTGACGTATATGAGGCGCCACCAAGGCCTGACTCCCCACCGGAGATCCCAGCTGACGACGAGAACATAACCATTCCGGTAGAGGAAACGTTTGAAGAAGCATACGAGCCAATACCCATCCCAGGCGGACAAGTCACGGCCGAAGGCCAGATGACCTATGAACTTCCTACCCCCGCGTGGATGAAAACAATTGAGGAACTTGGAACGACACATTCAGCCAGAGTAGAGGCACAGTTACATGCCATGGCCATGATTGAAGAGAGAATCTTACAATCCCCCTTCTTTGCTCATTTGGCCCCCCGACGCTATATATCTGGGCATGAGCTGCAGTATAAACCGTACTTCATGTTAATGGCTGAATATCAGCTAGCTATAGAGAAAGAAACCGGCATGAAACCCACACATGCTACACAATTCGAGCCAGCGGACTTGCCACCAAATGCGCAAAGAGGAGAGATCCATCAACCTGGGTGAAAGCGCCTTTACATTTAAAGTATAATCCTTGATGGGCACCAGTACCACGACGCCGCTCCTGGACTGCATTCGCTATCAAAGTACAAAACAATAGGCAGTGTCAGGATTGGCTCAATTACCCCTACTTCAAGCCGCCCACCGAGTTGCCCACTGTTGGCTATATGATGGCTACAATCCGTCACTGGCTCCCTCGCCTGAAGCATATGGATGATATCGCAGCGCACATGACTGTCAAAATTTTTGACATGATGCAAATGATATTTAAAGTCTTCCGACGTGTCAAGGCACCGCATGTAAACACCCCGGGATTTGAGCATGGTAACTTTGATCTAGTATATGACATGAGCACAACGCCATCGCTCCGGGTGTGTTATGCCTGGCACTGTAGAATAAAATACTTACCGGCGTGCTACAAGCAAACATTTGAAGAGATGTTCACCACCGGATTTTGGGAATACCATTCCGAGGTATTCATCAGCAGGCCCACACATTTATTGCAACTTTTTGCCTGTGAGCGAATGGTTTATTCCACGCACTATCAACTCCCGCCACCCGACGAACCACAACCGATCGACTGGGAGAAACTCGAGGCTGATCTGGCCCGAGGCATTCGAGTATCTGAGCACACCCTCGCTCACGACCTCCTACAAAACTACATCCGGCAGACCGCACAACAAGGTTCTATCGAGGACGACAGAAGCGAGAGGGAGGGGGGTGTTGGAAGCAGTTAGAGGCACAGTCAGAGGCACAGACGATGTGGAAGCATGTAAAGACGGAGCAGGGAGCCAGTCGGATCACTATTTCAAGCAACTATGTTTTTATTACCTCTTCAAACATCCAACAGTGATTTTCATCACTCTTGTAACATATGTAATATAGACAAAATCCCATTTTCTAATTCATAGCTCCATTTTGTGCAAGCCGAGGAGTCCTCGAGCTTGAGGAGCTTAGGTAGAACGCGCGTACCAATTTTTGTTATTTTTAGACATCGTTTACCCTTCCAAATAGCCTCTAGGACCTATTTTTTAACTATGCCGGTCACTAGATGTCAAACCGGTCAAAACTAGTCTAGAAACTATAAAAAGAGCTAGAGAGCTCATTTTTGAGGGGGGTTCAGGTTAGCTTGTTTGAGATTAGAGTTCTTTTGAGCTTGTAATAGTGATCTTGAGTAATAGAACTAATTTCCCACCTTCCATTGTGTCTTGCTTGTCTCTTCATTGTGTGTGTGTATGTGTGTGTGCATCTTTGTGCTTCTCACCTTCACTCTCACATCATCTCACATTCACGATCTTCATATCACTCCTACCTCTTCCGCGGATTGACATTAAGGAGGTGAAGCTTCTTAACGTGGTTCTCACCATCGTGCTAGAGCAACATACGACAATTGCAAATAGTACAGGATTGGGGAACCAAATCCTTGTACTTACAGCACTTAGGGGTCACCACCAAGGTCAATTTGAAGGATTACACCTTCAAAGATGTACCACCCCTACAGTGGAATCCTATCCACAAAGCAAAAGAAGATTCAATCTCTATGCATTCAGGAAGTTCTCTTGACCCATCATGGTTGCATGAAGATACTCACTTGTGGATGTGCAAGGTTGCAGAGGAAGAGGAAAAATGCTTAAAGGCAAGAAAAAAAGAAACTCCCCCAAGAGATAGACCAATTAAAGACCCAGCCTATACACCAATGATCTTTCTAGATGAGGAATTTGAGCCTCATGGTTGGGCAAAAATCTTGGCCACCATGGACATTGTTGTTAATGAAGAACAATGGACACCTCATTGTGATGAGGAGGGTTATGATATTTCAGTGTTCATGTGTCAGCCCTTGCTAGAAGAATGTGACCCTAGTGATGTCATAGAAGAGGAAGAGGATGACGATGATCTAGAGTCCATTGTGATGGATAGTTGCTTTACCTCCGAAAAGCACTATTTAGAAGATGTAGGAGTGTTTAACCAGAAAGAAGAGGAACCTCTCACAAGCATTAAAATGGTAAATTCAAAGGATGGAAGTGAGGGTAGTCAAAAGAAAAAGAAAAGAAAAGCAGTGAAACAAGAAGAGGAGGAGTCATTGTTCAAAGTACCAGAAAATTTCAAGAAATATGAAGTTGAAGACCAAAAAATTTTGGTACGAATGCCTAAAAGAGAGGCCATCATAGGAGAATCATATGATAATAAAGAAAACGCCAAGAAGTGACCATTGAAGAGAACAAAGAGAGATGCACGTATATAGGAGATGACCTAAGTGCACGAGAAGAAATGGAGCTCGTAGCTCTATTAAGGGAATATAGGGATGTGTTTGCGTGGCACTATAGAGACTTGAAGGGGGTAGATCCGAGAATATGCTCTCATATGATCCCTATGACTGCCGATGCCAAGCCAACCAAACAGAAGCCCTACACCTATAATGACACTTATGCAACTAAAATAAAAGAAGAAATCAACATGCTGATTGAAGCTGGATTTATCTATGAGATTGAGCATACTGAATGGGTGTCCCCCATTGTAGTGGTACCCAAGAAGAATGGAAAGTTGCGAGTGTGTATTAACCTTAAAGAAGTTAATGCCGCTACAATCAAAGATAGCTATCCACTTCCAATCACCGAACATTTATTGGAGCGTGTTCCAGGAAAGGAAGATATAGCTTTCTTGATGGATTTTTAGGTTACAACCAAGTAGCCATTTCCCCAGAAGATCAACACAAGATGGCTTTTGCCACTGAATGGGGAATCTTTGCATTTCGAGTGATGCCATTTGGGCTCACAAATGCACCTACAACATTCCAAAGGCTCATGTGTCATGTCTTCAAAGAGTTCTTGCGAAAGAGCTTAGAAGTATATGTGGATGATTTATGTGCTCATTCCCAAGAAAGAGGGTACCACATCCTTGAGCTTAGACAAATCTTCAACAAGTGTAGAGAATATCGAGTGTGTCTGAACCCAGAGATGTGTGTTTTCATGGTTCAACAAGGTAATATCTTAGGTCATATTGTTTTTAAGAATGAAATATCTACAGATGAAGATAAAGTAAGAGCCATAGCAGAACTTCCAAGACCAATGAATGTTAAAGAGGTACAAGCCTTTATGGGCCATTGTGGATATTACCGTAGGTTTATCCACATGTATGCGATCAAAGTTAAACCTCTTTATGGTTTGTTGACAAATTTTGAGTGGAATGACAAATGTGAAAATTCCTTCAATGAGTTGAAGAAACGTTTGTGCACAACACCAATATTGACCACTCCTGATTGGAATAAGCCATTCCATGTCCATGTGGATGCCTCCAATCATGCCATAGGATGTGTGCTAGCACAACCCATAGGTGAAGGAAATTTAGATTTGCCTATAGCATATGCTAGCAGACAGCTAACGGCAGCTGAATGAAATTATACCACCACAGAGAGAGAGGGCTTAGGCATGGTATATGCTGTGAAGAAGTTTAGACACTATTTATTGGCCAACAAGTTCAAGTTTTTCACTGATCATCAAACTCTATTATATTTAGTCAATAAACCTTGCAATACAGGACGCTTAGTAAGATGGTTCCTCTTACTAATGGAATATGACTTTGAAGTTGTTGTTAGGAAAGGTAGAACCCACCTCAGGGCAGATCACCTTTCTCGCATCACTTCAGGAGAGCCACCGCAAGGAGTGTCTGATGAACTACCTGCTTATTTGTTCAATTTAGAAGTTGTTCCTAAATGACCAGATACGTTGGTACTAGTCCTAACCTTTGGACCCACAAATAAGAATGTGAAAACATCACACGAAGAAATTGTAAAATCACAAAAATATCACATATTGGCAGGAAGCATGTACAAACAAGATACAAAAGGTGTATTAGTTTGTTGTGTTGAGGACGATGAACATAGTAGTTGGTTGCAATAAGCTCATGAAAGATTGCTAGGAAATCACTACTCTAAACAACGAACATTGCAAAATCTAAAACGTTTAGGAGTGTATTGGCCTAGCATGGACAAAGACATAGAAGAGTGGATTACGAATTGTTCGGTGTGCCAAGAGAGGCCCCCAGTGGAGCATGCCACCCTTTATCAAGTGTCGTTAATTCCAGATTGGAGTGCTCCATTGGTAGAATTTATGCGATTGGGAACATTACCCAAAGAGGCTAGTCTATCAAGAAGACGAAGCATGGAGCAAGAGGCTCAAGACTATGCCTTAGTAGGAGACAACCTATACCGAAGAGGCAAAGATGGTTACTTAAGACTATGCGTTCATGAATCAGACTATCTAAAAGTCTTAGAAACTGCACATAGTGGTGTTTCAGGTGGACACTTTGGTCTTGACCGAGTAATTAAGACCATTCTATTCTCAGGACTTTGGTGGCCCACTCTTCATATGGATGCACATACTTATGTGAAGAAATGTGACACATGCCAACGTGCACAATATCCGGTTAGAAAACATGAGATGCTGTTGGCAGCGGTCAGGGAACCGAAGGAGCCACAAGACAAAGAGGGTCGGAACGAAGAGATAGCACAAGCAGACATAGTAGCCAACGAAGATCCGGCAAGTAGGCCATCAAAATTTTTCAGACATCAAGGAGTTGAGCACACAAGAAGAAGGAGCAAGTAGAGAGCTCAAAGATGTGTATGACAAATCAACAGAGAAAATCCCTACACAAATAGTGATTTTAATCACTAAACACCATTGTAAATACCATTTCGTATTTTTGTAGCTCCATTTTGTGCAAGCCAAGGAGTCCTTGAGCTTGAGGAGCTTTAGAAGTATCTACCTCCTAATTTTCGTATTTTTTAGATCTCGTTTGAGCCCTCAAATAAGCCCTGGAACCTAATTTTTAATTAGGCCGGACACTACGTCAGGACAGGGCCAAAGCTAGTCAAAAACTATAAAAGGAGCTAGAGAGCTCATTTTTGAGGTTAGCTTGTAATAGTTTTGAACTTGTATGAGCTTTTTGAAAGTAATCTAAGAACTCCATTGATTCTCACTCTTTGTCTTACTGTGTGTGCGCGTGTGTGTGTATGTGTGTGCATGTTAGTGTGCTTCTCTCTCACGCACTTGTGCCGTCACTTGCTCGAGGTCTTCATACCATCCTCACGTCTTCCCGGATTGACATTAAAGGAGGTGCTACTCATCATGGAGCTACACCAAATTTTTGCGCCATTGCCGGGGATCGAGCTTTGAGGACGAGCGTGTAATGGTAAGACGTAGATTTGAGACGTTGGCGTTGTAGGTAATTTCTTCACTCTTCTTATTTTCTTTTTCTTACCTCACCACCATCATCACCATCATCATCATCACCATATCCGAACTCCATCTCCATCATCGCAAAAATTTCAGTTTTTGACTATATCTCCTTCCCCCTTTCACTTCCCTCATTTCACTTGTGAGAGAGAGCGAGAGAGCGATATTGTGTGTGCTGTTTTTGCATGTTTCTTGAGCTGTCTTGCAGGTACATGCTGCATCAACTTCTCCAGCACCCCGCGCAGGTACGGAAATCTTGGCAACTGTCTCTGTGTCGCCAATCTCTGTCAATCACGACTGACAAAAAAAATGCTCCATTTGCCAAACAAAGTACAAAACCATGATCTACAGGCCTAGAGCTTCCCAAAACTGTGTTTAGATTTTTGAAATTCATCAGATTTCTGTCAATCGCGATTGACTCATCAATCGCGACTGACAGCCCACGACGGATCTATCAATCGCGACCGACAGAGTCAACGACCGATTGACCACGACTGACGGATCATACGCGTGACACGTGTCAATCGCGATCGAGGCATCAATCGCGACTGGCAGCCCACGACGGCTCTGTCAATCGCGACCGACACAGTCAATGATTGTTTGACCACAACGGACAGACCCTCGCGACCGACCTGTCAATCGCGATCGACCAATCAATCACGACTGATAGAGTCAACGACCCTTTGACCACGATTGATTGACTTTTTGAGCCACGTGTCAATCGCGATTGACTCATCAATCGTGACTGACAGCCACGACGGACCAGTCAATCGCGATCGACACATCAATCGCGATTGACCTGTCAATCGCGACTGACAGAACCTGCGAACGCGATAGAAGGGCAAATTTGGCCAATTTTTTGGGGCAAGGAATAGGCGGCTAATTTGGTCAATTTGTGGGACAAACACTTGGGGTTAGCATTGCATGTGGAGGCCGCAACCCAAGTAATTCAAGAATTTCTGCCTGCCTGATTAAACTGTTTTGAACCCTGTTTTAATCCCTGAAGCCTAAACTGACATAACTTTCTCATACGAAATCCGTTTGTTGTGATTCTTGTTTTGTTGGAAAGCTCGTGGGGAGTACAACCAAAACTTTTACTGGTTATGTGAAAATTAAGATCAGGATTATTAGATAGGGTTTTTTGAAGTTGACCATACCCCGAGGTAGGAAAACTGAGGGATCCTTGGGATTGAATTCCATAAGAGCAAAGGATAATTTGGTCTGTGAGTTACGTGCATGAAAGTGGTCTATTGTGTCGTTTGAATCTAAGTCTTGAGCTAACCGTGGGACGTTTACAGGTCCAGTAAGAGCACTTGAGGGCATTCAAGCAAGAGTAAGTGCAAGCTTGGGAATACGCATCCTGGTCACACCAGGGAAACAACACAAGGAAAGAAACTCAAGGTTGGAAAATCCTCAACTCCCTCTGTCAATTCCTAGCTTAGGCTAAGAACGACTAGTGATAGGAGTAGGCCAGGGCAGCGATGGGCATCAATCAAGTTGAAGACTACCTATGCACTCAAGTTCAAGATTAAACATAATCTCTTCGTGATGCGATAACCTTAAAGGAAAGGATCTAACGTGGAATGATCAACTTCAAGTGTGGAAAATACACTCAAGTATTCCTGACGACGTGATTTCTGACAAGAGCATAAACACGGTAACCACTAAAAAGAATCAAGTAACTGATACAAAAGAACTCATCAACGAGGTTGTACTTGGGAAAATTTGGGCTATTCAATTAGGCTTATGAACCTTAGATCAGGACGACATCTAGTAAGGGATAGAAAAAGCCTTAGGTCTTCAGAGGCTAGTGTCAATCACACTACTAGGTCTTGGGCCCAGCAACTGAGCCACCATTCGCATTACCCTAGCTCTGAGACAAGTGAATCAGAGATGTCTCAAGGCATGGACAGACCTACAGGAAGTTCAGGAGTGCCATATCTGTATAGGGTGGAAGGCCCCTACAAGATGCAATTGGAATACATTAGGACTAACCGACTGGGTGCTAGCATCTATGAGGACGGTCTCGGAAGGTCCGTGATCCAGATTAAAAACCCTGACCAATCCATTGGACTAGAGCACCCTGCTATCAAGTTTGAAAATGGAGCATACTTGGACAAAGAAGGAACCATATACGTAGTCACCAGTCACCCAGATAGGACAGACGAATTCGGAAATCTGATCTCAGAAGCGGATTTAGGTGACCTGGAGCAAGGAAACATGGGTGTAGAACCTAGAACCCCCCGAGGCAAATCTGTTCTTACCAGAATCCTCAATCCTGAGTGGGTTCCCCAAGACAACAAGAGTATAGATCTGCTTCTGAACCAAGAGACTGACGAAGCCTTTTGGAGGTATAAATCTGAGCGGCCAAATGACATAGGAACAATCATGATCTATGAGTTTAAAGATCCAGATAGCCCAGGCAGAGTGACCTACCTAGATCACGCCTCAGAGAGAATCTTTGTGGTTACGGAACATGATAGACATGCTTATACTTGGAAGGGTGAATTCGTTTTCCCCCAACCAAGATCGAACGTGTCCTACAGTCACCCGGGAGCTGGAACATCCCAAGCGCATGGAACACAAAGAGACAGAAGTAGAGATAGGCCAGAAGTAAGCTTTGCCAACCCAGGGGGCAGAGAAAGAACGGGAATGGAGACAAATAGGGTGGAACCTGAGATACTTAGAGCCCCAGGAAATCGAAGAAATGCCGATGATTTCCCTTTGCCAAGACCAAGAGAGCACACGAGAACCCTAAGACCGACTCAGCTAGTTAAGTCCATGAAGAATTACTTCGATGGCACTGGAGATCCATACGATCATGTGGTTGAGTTTAGGCAAGTCTTGAGAGCTGAACAAGTGGAGGATCTATTCACGCAGTACAATGCCTTTGGTCTAACCCTTAGGAACACTGTCTTGACATGGTTTCAGCCAACTTCTAGACCAACTTCTAGTTCAGGAGCATAGACCAACTTCTAGCGGCATTCATTATCGAATTCTCTAAAAGTGGCATAAGACATAACACTTCCTCGCTGATTCACAGCTTCAAGCAAACCCCTTAAGAGACCGTGAGACTTGCAGGAAGAAGATTTAGGCAATATCTTGAAAGATTCCCTGTTTCGGAGCTCCCCACACCAGCTAAACAAGTGGCTTTATTCTTGGATGGGTTGCTAAGTACAAAGTTGAGATCCTATGTGTACTTGAAGGACCCTAGGACCATAGAAGAGTGTGTACGCATGTGCATTGACATCGAGGATAACCTAGGGGAGGAGTTAGAGCTTTCCAAGATATACAAAGATTCAGATAGTGCTTCTAGCCTCTCTTCCATGCAATCCACTTCAATTGAGGAACTTGCAGAGAAAGTAGCTCAGAAATTAGGTGTCACTAGCAAACAGATCCCAAGGTTTGCCCCTGTGAAAAGATGCTATACTTGTGGGGGTGACCATATGGCAAACGTATGTCCCATTATGGCTCAACCCCAAGTAAATCCTAGTAGCCAGTACTGCACCATAGAACGAAGATACACAAATCACACAGCACAAGACTGCCCATACAATAAGCAAGCTGTTAGGCAAACCTACCCTCAGCCATACCCGCAACAAGGCAGATACCAGAACCAATACCCACCACAACAGTATACTAGGCCTCAGCAAAATTACCAACCGCAATATCAGGCCCAACTGAGACCCCAGCGAGTGCTAGCACAACAACCACCTACTCCTACTAATGTGATCGCAGTAAAATATGCAGCTGCAGAAGAGAACCTGAATAGATCCATAGTCCCAGTAACACCATTAATTTCAGAAAGTGATCCCAGTGACCATAGTTTCGATTCTACACATGTTGATAGCCCCCAGGCCTACTACATGCAGTCTCCTGAACATGGTGAGTCCTACTATAGTGAAGAGCCAAATGAACCTAGTTGGGAACCGGAGTACACAAATGTAATGTATACAAACCATAACTCAAGACCCCAATCTAGGCAAGTAAGACCTCCATTCCCTAGAGGACCATGCTACAGATGTCAGGGAGATCATCTCATTCGTGATTGTCCCTTGCCTCCACCTACACAACCCCAGTCAGTGACGATCCAGGGCTATTGCCAGGAGTGTGGAAAGGAGCACCTCTTACGAGACTGCCCTAAGAATCCTAATAATATGCCAAAAATCACTCCTATTAACGTTATTGGGTTAGTGGTAGATTCCACACGAAGTGTCACTTCCACTGCACCCGTACAGGTAGTCACTAGAGCTCATGCATTGCAACAAAACCAAGGGGTAGGCCAGGAAAAGGGCCCAGAGGCTAGTGAAACTGAGAGCATAACCAAGAAAAGGACTAGTGCTTGACGAGATAGTCGCGAAAGAATGAAAAGACAATGGGCAAAAAAGATGAGTGAACTTGAGGAAAGCCTTAGAGAAACAAAGGCCAGGATAACTGAACTCACATCTCAAACTCCCTCTCTCACTACCCCACCTCCACCATTCCCAACTACATCCGACCCGCCACCTTCCAACCCGCCTCACCTAATTCCACCACCCCCTAGAGTAGGATCAGTCCTAGCAGATCCCACTCCTGAGGACCTTAATATGATGCTTAAAGCATATCAGGCCAGAGTCCAAGAAGGGCCAAATGTACCTGATCATGAAAAGTGTTACCCTAGAGCAGAACTAGAGTTAGAACGAACCAAAATCTGTGCTAAGATGGCGGAATTGGCTCAGACCATGTTTGAGGCCAGTTGCCTATTTAACATCTCTAGTTCAGCGAAGACATAGTTGCACTTTGATGGACTGTTAGAAAGAATAGAGAAGCTGATTGCACAATCAAAAGAGGAACCCGCCTCTCAACACAAGGACAAGGCAAGTGAAAGAGTAAGCATTCCTGCCCAGAAAGCCTATATGCCTGAAGCCTATGTGCCTAACTCTACGGAGCCAGACACATCATCTTCTATGAATCGATTCACACCAGAATTTCTACGCGAGATTCAAGAAGACAAATGGGCTAAAGAGAGTGAAGTTCCCCCTCCTATTGAACTTGTGGATGATGCACATGACCAATTCCCACAAGACATCCCATCCATTTATGAGTTCTGCAATGTTCTCCTGCGTGGGCACATATGCCAAGTTGTTCTCCCCAGCAGAGAACCTCTCCCTGACATAGTGATAATGCACCTCAATGTGCTTAGTGCAAGCATGGAACACAGGGTTCCTCGCAACTGCCAATGCGCTCTGACTGTCAATGAAGATGGTGGTGGCAGAAGATGTTGGAACAAGCCAATCACAAATTGATGATTATACAGATCTTGAAGAAAGCTTATGGTTGGAATGAAGCAAAGAAAGATACTTGTGAAAGTGAAGAAGATTTCAGGATGATGTCTTGTACACATATGTACATATAAGTGAAGAATCTTGTAAGCTGAGTATAGCTAAGTCCTTAGGATGATTAGTAGCAATGTCATAGACACGGGATGAGTCAAAAGTCATGTATATATAAGTTAATGATGATAAGAATTATGTAAGAGAGTCATTTGTAGAGGACAAACTTCAGAAAGATGTGTAGAGAGTTTTTTCTCAGAAAATAGCAACGGGTTTTTTCTCTGAGTGCTCTCTGTCTGATCATGTGGATCAGAAATCCTTTTGTACACATCTAATTGACAAGCTAATGAAGCTATGTCTAGAGTTTCAGAATCTAATTCCTCTCCTACTGTGAGAATGATCAATAGGAATATTCATATGTGAACTTTGGAAACTAAAGTCTGAGAGTAGCGCACTTTTCCGTCTCAGTATTTTGATCAGATCTGAGTGTATACTGTAAAGTTTTTGATGAGTGAGCACTTAAAATTTAAGTTAGAAGATAAGGAAACTATGGCTAAAAGCATTTAGCAAAACGGGTTTCAGATTGGGAGAAATCAACTTAAGAAGTTGACTATGTCGAAGGCGCAACTTCTGAGAGACATTTTCTGACATATCTTTGATCTTAATGATCAAATTAAACTTTTGGTGATTAGTTTTGAGAACTAATGATTGACATGATTGCCCAAAGGTATTGCGAATACTTGTGCATCATTTACTTGAAGAAATTTAAAGTTTTATGCAGGTAATGAAGTTGATTCCTGAAGCAGACTTTCTGGAGTAGATACTTCTTCACTCAGAGAAGTGTTGATGAAAGTTTTGGTAAAGAAGAACAAGTTTTGTGTAAATTTTGGTTTATAACTGACATAGAAGTGTTCTGAAGTCAGTATAGATCAAACCTTTGGAGATTAAGTGGTCTCCAACAGTGGTATCAGAGCTGAAGGTGAAATACAAGAGAAGAAAAGACAATTGAAGTTCCGACTGGTGCAGATATTGGAGATCTTTCAAATCAAAGGAGGACAAGGACAAATTATTGAAGATAACCTGCAGGAGTTCAAAGCACGAGTTTGAAAAGAATCAAGAAGGACAAAGCTTATATCAAAGGTACACTTTATCCTCATAAACCATAGTAATTGCAGATACAGAAGGTCAAGGATGGGAGAAAGCTTGCAGATTGATAAGCTAGATAGGGAGAACTATCCAGCATGGTCCATGAGGATGGAAGCACACCTCATGAGCAAAGACCTTATGGCATTTATTACAGGAGATGAAGAAAAACCTGAATTTGCAGATCCTAGTATTCCAACTAGGGAAGAGCTTGCAAACTTGAAGGCTTGGATGAGAAAGGATGCTCAAGCAAGGAGTATCATTTACATGGCTGTAAATGATTATCTTCTACCTCACATTAGAGGTTTGGAAAGTGCAACAGATGTTTGGAATGCTTTGGAAGAGCATTTCCAGAATACAACCAAGTCAAGGAAGTCCTCACTATGGGCTGAGTTCACAACCTTCAAGAAGAAGAGCTCACAATCAATTTCTGATTATGTGGCAAGGATGAAGGATATTGCAGATAGCTTGGGAGCAGTGGATGAAGACATTGAAGAGGAAAAGTTGGTAAGACAAATACTTACAGGTTTGAGAGGAGATGAGAAGTGGAAGCCTTTCATATTGTCCATAGAATTGTCACTTGATCACTTTACTCCTGATCTTAATCAATTGCTAGGACACATGCTAACCTTTGAGCAGGACCTTAAAGGAGACAATGATAGAAGTACAAGCCAAGCTATGTACTCCAAGGACAAGAAAAAGAATGGTAAGGGAAAGCAATCGAATGATGATGAAGGGACTTCAAGTCAAGCTAACTTCACAAAAGGGAAGATGAATTTCAGAGGTAAAGGAAGAGGAGGTAAGAACAAAGATAATGCTAAAGCTTGTTGGATTTGTGGCAGAACTAATCATTTGGCAAATGATTGTTGGTACAACAATCAAAATGGTGGAAGTAATAATCAGAATTATAATCAAAGAGGTAGAGGAGGCAGAAACCAAAGAGGCAATTTCAGAGGAAGAGGTGGTAGGACATCATATGGTAGAGGAGGTGGAAGAAACTTCCAATCTCAGTCCTACAACAACAATTATTACAATTATGCATCAGATCAGAAGGATGATATGACTTTTATCTTGAATGCAACTCATGAATCAATAGGAGAAGATCAAAGAGTGTTTTCTATTGACTCAGGATGTAGCAATCATCTGAGTGGGAATCTATCCTTGATGACTGATATGGAAGCAAGGGTGAATGGACATACAGTTCAAACAGGTGACAATACCAAACATAAAGTGGAGAGCATTGGATCAGTAAAGACAAAGAGTGGAAGTACACTTCTGAGCAAGGTACTTTATGTTCCCACTATTCCTAAAAATTTGATAAGTGTAGGGCAAATTGTGGAGAAAGGATATGAGGTAAGATTCACAAATGATGGTGTTTATGTACAAGATCCAAATCAAGGATATAGAAACATAATTGCAGGGAAAAAGGAAGGAAGATTGTTCACTCTCAAAGTCCAAGGTAATGTGGGACATGCATTATTTACTTATGGAGGTCAAAAGGTTTCTGAATTAGACCTATGGCATAAAAGGCTAAGTCATTTCAATGAGAGAGCTATAAAGGTAATGTCAAAGAATCAGGTGGTGCTTGGATTGCCAAATATTGAAGGGCAACATATGGTGTACAAGTGTGAAGCTTGTCAATTAGGTAAAGCACATAAAGGTTCTTACAACAAGTCAGGGTACAAGCATTCAAATATGCTTGAATTGGTTCATACAGATGTATGGGGTCCCTCAAGGGACTATAGCATAAATGGATCCAGATATTATGTGTTGTTTGTTGATGATGCAACCAGGTGGATTACTTTATATGTAATCAAGGATAAATCAGAAGTTTTCAAGACATTCAAACATTTTCATGCTTATGCAGAAAGGATCACAGGGCAAAAGCTCAAGAGGTTAAGATCAGATGGAGGGGGAGAGTATTTCTCTAAAGAGTTTGATGATTATTTGTGGAATGCAGGTATCAAAAGAGAAGTAACTTGTAGGTATTCCCCTCAACAGAATGGAGTAGCAGAAAGGAGAAATAGGACTCTTGTAGAATTTGCAAGAGCCATGATGAAGGAAAAGAATTGTCCAAATTACTTATGGGCAAAAGCTATTAACACTGCAACATACCTTGTGAATAGGTTGCCTTGCAAAGCTTTGGATGGAGGAACCCCTTATGAAGCATGGTGGGGTAAGAAACCTACTCTTGATCATTGTAAAGTATTTGGATGTATTGCATATGCTTATGTTCCTTCACAATTAAGACATAAGCTAGAACCAAAAGCAGAGAAGTATGTGTTTATTGGATATGATGATAGACAGATGGGTTACAGGTTGTGGAGTCCATCCACAAAGCAATTTCTTGTTACTAAAGATGTGACATTTGATGAGCAAAATACATGGTATACAGGATCAACAAATGATTTTGCAGGTGTTGAAGAGATACAAAGAAAAGGAAAGGCAAAAGTAAAAGTGTATGAAGAAAGTATTGATGATGTTGATTCTAGAAGTAGATTGCAGGATCATGTAGAAGAAGGTCCAAGATTTGATCCAGAATCAAATGAAGCTGAAACTTCGAGAAGTGCAGAAATCAGAAGATCTACAAGAGTAAGGAAAGAACCTATAAGGTATAGTTATGATACATCTTTCCTAACAACAAAAGATTATGCTTACATTGTGAAGACAGAAGAAGATCCAATCCCTTATGAAGAAGCCAAAGGTAAACAGAATTGGGAGAAGGCAATGCAGGAAGAGTATGATGCTCTACTTGAAAATGAAACTTGGGAATTAGTACCAAGACCAAAGAATCAGAAGGTTATTGGATGCAAGTGGGTATATAAAACAAAGAGGTTTGCAGATGGTAAGGTGTCTAGATACAAGGCTAGACTTGTGGTCAAAGGTTATGCCCAAACTTGTGGGGTAGATTATGATGAAACCTTTAGTCATGTTGCTAAAATGTCTACAATTAGAACATTGATTGCTATTGCTGCTTGTAAGGGATGGAAATTATCACAATTGGATGTGAAAAATGCATTTTTAAATGGATACATTGCAGATGAAGTATACATGGAGCAACCAGAAGGCTTCATGGAATCAATTGGATCAGATTATGTGTGTAAGCTCAAGAGAGCCTTATATGGGTTGAAGCAAGCCCCAAGAGCTTGGAATTACAGATTGGTCAAGTTCTTGAATGAATGTGGATTTCAAGCATCAAAGGCAGATAGTAGCTTGCTAGTGAAGGCAAGTGAAAATGGATACATTTACATATGCATTTATGTTGATGATATTATTGTTACAGGAACAGATGCTCAAGGAATCAATGAACTCAAAAACCAAATAGAGAAGGAGTTTAAGATAAGTGATTTGGGAAACTTATCTTATTTTCTAGGAATGCAGATTGTGTATACTCAACATGGAGTATATGTTTCACAAGAGAGGTATTTGAAGAATCTTCTAGTCAAATTTAACATGGAAGATTGCAAGTCCTCAACTACACCATTGGAGGTAAATCATAAATTAAGCAGGTATGGAGGTGAAGAATTCAATGATATGAAGAAATATCAGAGTTTGGTAGGTAGTTTAATCTATGCTACCTTGACAAGGCCAGATTTATCATATGCAGTAGGTGTGTTGTCACAATTTATGCATTGTCCAAAGAAGACTCATTGGATTGCAGCCCAAAGGGTACTCAGATATATCAAAGGAACCCTAAGTGAAGGATTGTATTATGGTTTCACTTCTGACACAAGAATCAAAGTGTTTAGTGATGCAGATTGGGCAGATGACTCAGATGATAGAAGGTCTACTCATGGGTATCTCTGTTATGTTGGAGATAAGCTAGTTTCTTGGTGTTCAAGGAAGCAACATACAGTTGCTTTATCATCAACAGAAGCTGAGTATAAGGGAATGGTAGAAGCTGCAAAAGAAGTGATATGGTTGAAGACCTTGATGAAGAGTTTTGAAACTGATCATAGTACTCCAATTATTTTTGGAGATAATATGAGTTCTTTGTATTTGGCAGCTAACCCTGTTTTTCATGCCAGGACTAAGCACATAGAGATTCAGTATCATTTCTTGAGGGAAAAGGTACTTGATAAAGAGATTGAAGTGATGTACACTCCAACAAAAGAACAAGTGGCAGATATGATGACAAAGAGCTTGGATGGACCTAAGCTACAGAGATTCAAGGAGATGGCAGGAGTGAAGAAGAATGGAATAACCACAATTAGTGATTGAGGGGGAGCTGTTGGAACAAGCCAATCACAAATTGATGATTATACAGATCTTGAAGAAAGCTTATGGTTGGAATGAAGCAAAGAAAGATACTTGTGAAAGTGAAGAAGATTTCAGGATGATGTCTTGTACACATATGTACATATAAGTGAAGAATCTTGTAAGCTGAGTATAGCTAAGTCCTTAGGATGATTAGTAGCAATGTCATAGACACGGGATGAGTCAAAAGTCATGTATATATAAGTTAATGATGACAAGAATTATGTAAGAGAGTCATTTGTAGAGGACAAACTTCAGAAAGATGTGTAGAGAGTTTTTTCTCAGAAAATAGCGACGGGTTTTTTCTCTGAGTGCTCTCTGTCTGATCATGTGGATCAGAAATACTTTTGTACACATCTAATTGACAAGCTAATGAAGCTACTATGTCTAGAGTTTCAGAATCTAATTCCTCTCCTACTGTGAGAATGATCAATAGGAATATTCATATGTGAACTTTGGAAACTAAAGTCTGAGAGTAGCGCACTTTTCTGTCTCAGTATTTTGATCAGATCTGAGTGTATACTGTAAAGTTTTTGATGAGTGAGCACTTAAAATTTAAGTTAGAAGATAAGGAAACTATGGCTAAAAGCATTTAGCAAAACGGGTTTCAGATTGGGAGAAATCAACTTAAGAAGTTGACTATGTCGAAGGCGCAACTTCTAAGAGACATTTTCTGACATATCTTTGATCTTAATGATCAAATTAAACTTTTGGTGATTAGTTTTGAGAACTAATGATTGACATGATTGGGCAAAGGTATTGCGAATACTTGTGCATCATTTACTTGAAGAAATTTAAAGTTTTATGCAGGTAATGAAGTTGATTCCTGAAGCAGACTTTCTGGAGTAGATACTTCTTCACTCAGAGAAGTTCACTCAGAGAAGTGTTGATGAAAGTTTTGGTAAAGAAGAACAAGTTTTGTGTAAAGTTTGGTTTATAACTGACATAGAAGTGTTCTGAAGTCAGTATAGATCAAACCTTTGGAGATTAAGTGGTCTCCAACAGAAGACTGGCCAACACCCAAATCAGTCATAAGGCGTCTGAGCCACACACACTCAACAATCACTGTGAAAGCTGCCCTATACTAAGCCTCACAACTGGAAGTGGCCACAGTAGGCTGCTTCTTGCTCAACCAAGATATACATGAGCTACCAAGCATGAAGCAAAAACCACTGGTGGACACACGAGTGTCATAGCAACCAGCCCAATCTGAGTCAGAAAAAGCATGCAAATCTGGCGGTAGTGATCCCCCCTTGGGATAAAACAACCCAAGTAGCCGAGTACCACTCAAGTAGCGAAAGATGCGCTTAACCGCCTTCCAATGCATGACTCCTGGGCAATGCATAAACCTGCTCATTTGTGAGACAACAAACTGAATTTCTGGCGGAGTAATGCATAAGTAAATCAAGCATCCAACAGCTTGTTGATAGAGAACATCATCAAATGCATCTCCAGCATCATGAAGACTCAATCGTAAACATGTCTCCATAGGAGTGGCAATAGGCTTACAGTCTTCAAGGCTAAAATGCTGCAATAATGTGTCAATATATTTCGTTTGACACAAAGCCATTCCACCATCAACTTGCATAAATTGAATGCCCAAATAGTGATGCAAATGCCCCAAATCAGACATCTCAAATGAGGCATGCAAATCAGCCTTGAAATCAGCAATATGCTTCTCAATAGGACCAGTGAGCAGCATGTCATCAACATAGACAACAATTATCAGAAGCACATCATTAGCACACTTAACATATAAGGTGCTTTCAGTTGGACTGTTCACAAAACCATGTGCAACCAGATAGGCATGTATCTTCTCATACCAAGCACGTGGTGCTTGCTTTAAACCATATAATGTCTTCTTTAACCTGCACACCTGGTTTTCATGCCCTTTCTGCACAAAGCCACGGGGCTAAAAAACATACACTTCTTCATGCAAGTCACCATTCAGAAATGTTGTTTTAATGTCCAACTGATGTACATTCCAACCATGATGGGCTGCAAGTGCACAAATGGTCCGAACAGTAGTCATACGGCATGTAGCTGCAAAGGTCTCATCAAAATCAATGCATCTTTCCTGCACATAACCCTTTGCAACAAGCCTAGCCTTGTACCTGTCAACTGTACCATCAGGTTTACACTTCAGCTTGTATACCCACTTAGTGCCAATGGCCTTCTTGCTAGGAGGCAAGTCACATAAAGACCATGTACCATTCTTGATTATAGCATCATATTCAGATTGCATGGCAGCCATCCAATTTTCTGAATTTTGTGCTTCATCAAAAGAAACAGGCTCATTCTCATCACAGAGACTAGACACAGCCATAGCATAGAAATCTGATGCAAAGGAGGCACTATGAGAGCCTGAACGAGTACGATATGACAAAGGTGCATCTAATTTGCTATCACGCAAAGTCTGCACCAGCCATTTTGGCATAGTTTTTGCCTGCTCAATATCAGCTCTCTCATCAACAAGTGCATCATGTAAATCTGCATCAGAAATAGAATGATCTGCATCATCATATGAAACCTACAAAGGCTGAGAAGTTGCCTCATTAGGACCAGCACTAGACTGTCCACCTGTAAAAAGAGGCATCAACGTATCATACATGTCTTTGGAGCTAACAGATGTCTCCTTAGTACATGAAAGCAATGGCTGAATAGCATCTTCCACAAAGACAACATCACGGCTAACCAGAATGCATTTAGTCTGTGGATGATACAGACGATAGCCTTTACTTTCAGAACTGTACCCAACAAAAATACATTTTACTACCTTATCATCCAATTTTCTGCGATGTTGTTCAGGCACTAATGCATATGCCAAACAACCAAAAACACGCAGATGAGCAACAGATGGCTTGCGGTCATGCCAAGCCTCATATGGAGTGATAGACTACAACGCTTTAGTGGGACACCTGTTCAGTACATATGCTGCACACATGACAGCCTCAAGCCAGAAATTATGTCGTAAAGCCTGACTCTTGACCATGCACCTTGCCATCTCCATGAGTGACCTGTTCTTTCATTCAGCAACTCCATTCTGTTGAGGTGTATACGGCACTGTACACTGGTGTTTTATCCCACGTTCAGCCAGAAATGCATTAAAATCAGAAGACATATATTCCCCCCCTTGATCAGAACGGAGGGTGCCCATTTTACATGCTGACAGATTTTCAACCAAAACCAAAAACTATTTAAAGCACATGAACACTTTGGACTTTTCTTTGAGTGGATATACCCATGCATGCCTAGAAAAATCATCAATGAAAGTCACGAAGTAAAGGTAATTCCCAAAAGAGGGTGTCTGCATAGGACCACAGACATCACTGTGTACAAGCTGCAATTTTTGTGTAGCCCGAACTGAACCATCTTTTGGAAAGCATGAACACTGCATTTTGCCCAAAATAAGGCCTTCACAAACATGTTTTCCAAGTGCCTCAAGTTTGGGCAACGAGGACACCATTTCAGATTTCTACAGGCGTAGCAAACTAGCAAAATTTAGATGAACAAAGCGTGCATGCCAAAGCTTTGCATCTGACATAGCCTGAGAATCATTTACTGCACATGCCAAATCATTTTCAGATCTTTCATATTCTATGAGCTTATACAGCCCACGAGATAAAATGCCAGAAGCAATAATCACATCGTCGTTTGACAGATCATGAACTGTACACCTGTCATCAACAAATTTCACAACCAATCCAATCTGGGCTAATGCAGAAACTGATAACAGGTTCTTTTTGATCCCTGGCACAAATAAAGCATCTGACAAAGTGAAAGAACTACCATCAGCAGTAGTCAAAATGATCTTACCAACTCCCATAACAGGATAAGAGGAGTTGGCGCATGTAACAGTATTCCATGTAGGGGCAGGCTCAAGTGAGGAGAAGAAGCTGCGCTGCGAGGTAATATGTTTGGTCGCCCCATTGTCAAAGTACCAAACATCTGAGTCTACTGCAGACATGCACTGATCATGAGAAGATGGGTCAAAACTACAGACAGTAGTAAACGCCCATTCTTCTTCCTTCACAAGCTTTGGAGACTCTATTTTTGGTGTAGAGGCCTCTGCAACAACCATTCCAGCCTCTTTCTTCTTTGCCTCTTTAGCAGCCAGTTTTGGACAGTTCTTTAAGATATGATCATTTCCTTTATAGTACTTGCAAAACAATTTCTACTTTTCTGATTTCTTCTCATTTTATCCTGGTTCTTCGATTGTACAGCATTTGCAGATTTCTGCTTACTAGTAGAAGAGCCCCATTTACCTTTGCCCTTCTGACTAGCCAAGAAATCTTGATCTGCAACACGCATAATGGACCTGTTTTGTCTGGACTGATCTTCCTGCAACAGAACAGAGACTAACTCCTCAAATGACAAGGCATTTGGATTGCCTTTCATCATCAACCAAAGAGTAGAGGCAAAACTCTGATATGAAATAGGAAGACCATTCAGAACAG